>VMDR010022896.1:0-15938 GCA_007922815.1 Macrotus californicus | reverse complement strand
TAAACAGAAAAAATACTGGTCATAACCCTCATCACTCAATTAACAAGAAGACAACATTCTCTGACCATTCTCATTAATAAAGTTTTTATCTGCTAGTTCCATGTGCAGATAAAAGCCAATTACCGGTACCATAATTAAAATTCTTGACTTCTAGAAAGAAACCTCATCATTTATTTAGATTATAGTTTTATTTACCTTTTAAATTTAAAATTAATGTCCTTTGGATTTATGTAAAATGTAATATAGTCTAATACTTAAAAGCTACCTTTTAACCTCTACAGTAATCCATAACAGAGGCATGCTTTCATTTATCCCCATATTACAGATGAGAAAACAGGTTTAGAAAGGTTAAAAAACTTGCCCAAGTTTACATACCTGGGAGGGGGTAAGTTAAGAATTTTAAACAGGCAGTGTGACTCAAATGTCAGGAACTCTCTTGCACAATGGATAATGGCATTCTTAGCCACTTACCATGTGACAGTGCTTCCTTCATCTGTGAGCATAAACTTTTAAATTATTCCTAGCAGTACACAGTAAGGCATTTTCTTCCCAAGTTAATGTTGGATTTAACAATAAAATAGAACACAGCTTAAGATGTTCTTTAGCTTTCATATTGTTCACTGTCATAAAAATTTCTGCACATTTGCTACTTCATACTATCTCTCCTAGAGAATAGAAGAAGCCTACCTCTCAGTGCTCTAAATGAGATAAGAAAAACAATAACCTTATATAATTCGCTCTCAGAGAAAAGAGGAGGCATGCTTACTACCCATTATAAAGTTTCAAGTTTCCCCAAGTTTGGGATTCCTCTCTTAAAACACAGCCCACTCACTTAATGTGTAGGTGTCACATCTTCACACAACCTGTGGAAAGTGGGGCTCATAGATCTCACACAAATGCTGATTCTGTGGCAACTGCTACTGCAATAATACACTGCTCTTCATCTCTGACAATAGAGTCTCAAGGCTCCTACTAACATCCAATAAAACTGTGGCAGGGTAACTTGTGTGAATCCTAAGATGACACCTAAGAATGGCTTCAGGTGACTAACTGGGCTCAAATTTTTTTAAAAGACAGAGCCTAGCAACCGTTTCTATAGCAGGCCTCTCATGCAAACTGCACTTAAGGGAGAAGCCTGCATTGAGCTGCCTACCTTCACTGTGTGTCTGCCACGTGATCCAGCCCTTATAAGAGTTCCCAGAATACTATTTCAAGGAATAGGACTAAGGCTTAGCCCATCCAATCACAGCTGTGCAGCTGTGAACACCCAGAGCCACTCTATTCTGACCAATCAAGACATTGCCTTTTGGAGTCCTCGTTTGCATGAGGGCAGGCCAATCAGAGATCGGGGCAGGGACTTCTGTCTATATAAGCCAACTCCCCTCTGGCTCTGGGAGCACACTTTACTTCTCCATCAAAACAAAAAAGTGTATCTGCATACTAAGCTGAAACAATTATAATGTTGCACTAGAATAGAACAAAGCAGTCCACTGAAGGCCAGAACAAACTGGCACAGATGGGAGCACACCAAAGCACAGCAGAACAGACCAGCACAGTGCAAAGCAAGTCAGCAAGGAACACAGCACAGCTCTCTAGCTGGAGAAAGGCCTGGCCCCAGGGCTGCCTCACAACTGTGCTGTATCACAATTGAGCTGTTTTACACTGAATAAAGGTTCTTTCCTCACCACACCACAAATTAGGGATTCCTGTTGTCCTTGAATTGGCTCCAAAGACCATCCATTGACCATCAGTTGACACTTACTAGCCTGCAAGTAGGGTATAATCTCAGACCCTTCACAGAATTTGCTAGGCATTAGCACATAATCAACGCTTATTATAATTAAAAGAGACTCCAATTCAATATTGCCAAAAGGATAAAACAAGCAAAACACAACTGTATGCAATCTTAAGGAGTTGCATCTTAAATATAAAGAAAAAGAGTTTTAAGTAAAGAATGGAAAAAGATATATTATGCAAACTGCATGATATATACAGGGGAATGGGAGGGCTGAGAGGGCAGGGGGGGAGGAGAGATGGTAGAGGGAAGGAGAGGAGAGGGGAGGGGAAAAGGGAGAAGAGTGGGGAGAGAAGTGTCTGAACTCTATGACCTAGGTTGCACTTTAAGAAGCTAGAAAAAGAGTAAAGTATGTGTAAGAAAAAATTACAAATAACAAAAGTAAATTAAACAGAGGACAAGAAGGGAGAAAACTGACAATGTTATTATTTGAAAAGATGTCAAAATTGATAAACGTAAATTACACTTGTAGAGAAAAAAAAGAAAGAACACATTAATACCACCAAAAATTAAAGAGGAGATATCACTACAGACCCTACAGACATTAATTAGGAGGTTAACAAGGAAATAACTTAACAAAACACGTAAAATGAAACAAAATCTCAATAGCCCTTGTGTCTACCAAAACAACTGAATGTTACCAAAAAACCTCACAAAGAAAATTCCAAGTCCAAATGGTGTCACTGGTGAATTCCAGCAAACATTCTGGAAAGAATTAATGTCAGTATTGCACAAACTCAGTAAATAGATGGAATACCTCTCAACTTATGACACCATCATAATCCTAATACTGAAACCTGAAAGACATTACAATCAAAGAAAATTACAATACAGTAACTCTCATGAATATCCCAAAATTCCTAATAAAATATTAAATATAAAAAGGATAATATACTGTGACCAAGCGAGGTTATCCTACATTATTTTAGGAATCAAGATTATTTTGACTTTTTAAAACTACCATTTATTTATCCATTCTACCACTGATGGACACTTTGTTCCTAAATATTGGCTATTGCAAACAAGGCTATTATAAACCTTTCTCTTTACATCCTGATATGTAAGTACAAGAATTTCTCTCATAGGAATGGAGACAGAAGTATAACTACTAGATTTAAGGTATCTACACTTCAATTTACTAGATAAAATAAATTCATTTGCAAAATGACTATCAATTTATACTCTCCACATTCTCACCAACACTTGATATCAGGATTTATGGTTTTACTTTGCACTCTCTTAATTACCAATGAGAGTATAATTCAGTGCTTTTCCAACTGTGGATCATGGTCATCTCTTAGGCAAGTTGCAACCAGCATTCTTCATTTGAAAAAAAAAAAAAGAATACCAGAGTGCACTGCATAAAATGTTGTTTCATGAAACTTATTCTCATTGTGTGTTTGTACTGAATCATAATGTAAAATGCTTTTTTAACTGAGCTTCTAGCAAGTTAAAAGCCATTAGTATAGATTTTAATTACAAAAGAATTCCTTGGAGACGTTTGGACTACTAACTGGTGCAACATTTAAGCCTATAGCACAAAAGAATGTATTTTATAAAAAAGGCAGAACATGAGATGTCCTTCAAACACTACCTGGCAAGAAGAGAATTAGAAGAGGAGGAAAAAACCTGAGGAAAGAAATAAGGAAGGAATGTATTACATGGAGAAATACTCTATAAAACCAACTGGACTAACTATGACCTACTTAAAGCTCAATTAAAAAGAACCACATTTCTCAATTAGACAAGCCTTCTGTCAATGGTGAAAGATAGAAAAGCTGGGATCCTAGTCTCTTAAACTACCAAAATGACAGATAACTGATACCTCCTACTCTGTAGACACAACCCTAATTCCCACCTCAAGAATCATCTCATTCTGGGGCTTATGCAATGGCAGTTTAGGTCTTTTGATTCCTAATTTTCCCTACAGAACATCAGAGTAGCAAGAATCATCTAAAGTCTAAAGATTTACGAGTATATTTTTATTCCACTAACAAAGATTTACCAAGCCCCTACTGTATCACCTCTCCATTAAGAAATTAAGCTGTATCCCAACAGTTTTAACTCCTGACTATATTCTTTAAAGCTTGATACTTTTTACTACTGAGTTGGCCAAAAAGCAAATACTTTTTTCCATAAAATAAAAGACACGTTTTTCATTTTCACTAATAACTTTATTGATTTGGATATTCTGAGTCAGCTATATCCCGTGTGGTACAACATTGATTGTTCTCAATTAATGTCTCAACTTGATCGCTATCAACTTCAACTGGTCTACCCGGCCATGATGCATCTTCCAGCGAGAAATCTCCAGCACCCAACTTTGCAAACCACTGCTGACACATTCGATCAGTCACAGTACCTTCTCCATGCACTGCACAAGTATTTTTTTGCGTTTCAGTTGCATTTTTGCCTGTCTTAAAATAATAAAGTGTAATATATCAAACAATGCTGTGTATTTTCTTCCACCTTTAATATTAAAATGACTACACAAAAACTCACCAATTTTGATGGGTTTTTTTTTTATGCACACTGATATGACAGCTGTCACAGTACAATCTAATAAAATTGTTCTGAATGAAGTTTAAGACAACTAAGTACTACTAGAGCCATTTTATGGGAAAAAACCAAACACACTTTTTGGCCAACCAAATAAACTGTCCTAAATGCCTCCTCTTCAAATATTTTGCTTCTTGAACTTGTGGACAAAAGGGGGGCTCTATAATAAATCTAACTGAAAGTAACATCACAGGTGATCTGATCAGATTCCTAACTGGGCAGGTCAAGGTGGTAGTCATGTCTCAGATCTGTAACTTCCCTAGTAAAAGGATATCTTTGCTTTAAGCAAGCCCCGTTGTTTTGGTGTATATACGATGAACACACCACTGAAATGCCTCTTTTCCAGATCCCTTGGAAGCATAACCACCCTCAGGAGAACACATAATCTTGGTAAGAAGTATCCTATAATTCAACACCAGGCTTGGTCTTGCTTTCTCCGGCCTTCATGTAATCTTCCTTATGTTCCCTCCTAAATTACAAATGTATAAGGAAAAATTGCAAAACAGTCATTCTCTGGAGCATGAGATCTTGCTTCCCAGCATTGTTGTCAGTTTGGCTGAAATAAACTAAAAATTCTCTACAGGTTTGGACATTTTTTATATAGACAGACTGTTAAACCATACCACATACCATGACCAAACTTCCGTTACCTTCTTTGTTCTACCAATATCTCTACTTTGCCATTTTCAAATAACTATTCGTTTCCATTAAGAATTTCCTCCTCACAAGTTGCTGCACCAATCACACCACAGCAACTGTCTGGAGCAATGATTGTGTGCTCTACCTGTCTCTGAATATGACTATGACTTATTCTTTAACTTCTCTGAAATTCAATCTCTTCTCTAAAATGGGTAGAACAACAGGTATCAAAGAATAATAAGATTGTATAATATCTTCCATTGCCTTCCTTCTTTTTAAATTTTTTAATTTCCTTTAAATGCAATAAAACACTTTATAGAAGGAGGTACTTAAACTGAGGTAGCAGGAAATATAGGAAAAGAAAAAATGTGAAGAAAGACAAAATAAGTATAAAACTTATCAAGTGGAATTCAGTTCTGCCTATGTGATTTCCTCGTTATGTCCAGATTCTAAAGAGGCAAATGTAAAGATACTTCCTTCCCCATGGCAGGCAAAATACTAAGAATCCTCAATGACTTACATCCCTGTCTAATTCCCTCCCCTTGAGTGTGGGAGAGATCTTGGGATATAACACTTGTGACTGTTAGATAGAAAAGAGATTTCTGCATTTATATTTAAAATCCCTAATCAGTTGAGTTCACACAAAAGGAGATTATCCTGGGTGGGCCTGACCTAATCAGATAAGCTTTAAAAGAAGTTTTAAAGGGGAGTCTAGAGGTATGAGACAGAGGAAGTCAGAGACTGGTCCAGCTTTCATAGATGAAAGCAAACAGCCACATTGTAACTGCCTGTTTGGACGTGTAGTAAGGAACTGAGAATTCTCCCTGGCCAAGAGCTGGCAAAAAAATCTTCAGTCATACATTCACAAGGAAATTAATTCTGCCAACAAGTAGTGAGCTTGGAAGAAGACCTTAAGCCTCAGATGAAAACTGCAGCCACAAGTTGACATCTTGATTTCAGCCTGGTGAGATGCTGACCTGAGAGCCTGGTTTAAAAAAGTACCCAGATTTCTGACCTACAGAAATTGTAAGATAATAAAGAGGTGTTTAAGCTGCTAAATTTATGGTACTTTGCTACACATTAAAAGAAAACTAATACACTTCCTCAACAAAGGACAAAGCAGCAAAGAAAATAAAGGGGAGGGGGCTTTTACCTTTTTCCCCAGAGTGTATTACACCTTCTCAAAGCACTAATTATACAGACCCACAATCAAGGAAAAAAGATTAAAACTATAAAATTTTAAAGTTTTAGCAATTAAAAGATGCTTTTTCACACACATTTTGTAAACAACTACCATATTATTACCTTCATTTTAGTGATGAGAAAAATAAAGCTCAAAAGTGACATCCCAAAGATCAAAAACCTAGGGAATGTTTAAGGTAACTTCAGTCCTGTGCTCCCCTCTACACCACAGGTCCCTTAAAGCATTTTTTTAAAAAAAAGAGAAAAAGCTACTGAAATCAACAGTAATTATTACTTCAATTATATGTCTTCAAAGAAAGCAGTCCCAGTAACAATTTTCCATATTTCACATCTATCTAAATATCCCTTACCTTTGTCAAAACAACAAAACTAAAGAGGATAAAGAGAAATTTCCATTCAAAAGTAGTCGATTGTAAAAATAACCATTGGTATACCACTTGAATAAATGTAAAATACATTTCGAAAATGTAGCAAAACACCTGTAGGTGTACTAGAACTTTAGATAGCAAACACTTTGTGTTATAAGTATTCTCAAAAATCACAAGCAAGTAAACAACCTTTCTGGATCTTTTAATATTCCATCCTCTGGACAAATTTTTTAATCTGAATTCTTCATACATTATAAAAATGAGAACGTGACACAATATATCATAAAACAAGTTGTTTATTTTAACTGTTGTGCATATTTCCCTAAGTGCTTCAGCATCAGAATTTGCAATTTTTCTTAAACACACACACACAAAAAACTAAAAGGTGGTTACAAATCAACTTTCCTGATGCCAATTCAACTGCTGTAACAAACACTAATTTCATTTGCTAAGATGCAAAATACAGTCCTTCCTGGTTCACGAGAAGGAATAAACTCTAAGGTCTTTACACCAACGTTAACAGCAAATAATTCGCTATAGTCACATTCAAACAGAAACACAGAACAGCACTGTTGAGTCCGTAAGCTTCCAAATCCATCCCATGACTTATACTGCCGGGGCACGGTTCTCTGCAATGTGAAGAGAACCGATAACATTTCACACGTGGAGAGAAGGGGTGAGGTGACAATCTTAAACCCTGAAAATTTCTCAGGCCCTACGGAATACAAGCAGCGCCCAGTTCAGACCCCCCAGTCAAGGCTCAGGTCCAGCTCCAAGCACTCCAGTTTCCCAGCTCTTCACCCTGCCCGCACCCCAAGAAAAGAGGTAAAACAACTTTTATTGGTCTCATCTCCCCGGGGGCTGGCAAACTAGCAGGGCAGCGCTCCGGCCTGGACACGTTTCACAGGAAGGCCTCCGTCGGGGGCGGGGAAGGCAGATAGCGGGAAGCCAGGCTTCGACGCCCCCTTTCCCCGTCGCCAGCTCCCAGCCCCACCCCACCAAGAAAAAGCATGAGCCGGCCGACAAGCAGAGCGACCCCCAGGCCCCTCCACTGAGGCGAGCTCGTTGTCTGTCATGTGACGACGCTGCCGCTAAAACACCGCAGAAACGCAGGGCGGCGGAGGGCGTTCGCACCAGCCCTCCTCGGGCCGGCCCGACCCTGCCGGGCGCGGGCGAGTCCCGAAGTCCGGACGTGGGGGAGGGCGGAGGGCGGGCTTGGCAGCGGGCCCGAGCGCGCCACAAAGGCTTCCGCGCCTGTCGCCGTAGTGCTCGAGCGGGCGGGGGCACAATTTTCGGGGCCCGCGGGATGGGTGACGAGCGACGAGGGCTCAGAGGTGCCCGCCGCGCCCACAGCTGCCGCCCCTGCGCTCCCGGACGGTCAGTGACCGCCGCACCGCGCACAGGCCCGCGCGGCCTCCCTCCCCCGCGCGGAGCCCGCGCCGGGCCCGCCCGCCCGCTCCCAGCTCGCGCTCTCTCGCTCTCTCCCGGCCTCCATTTTGGATCGGCGTCTCCAGCCCCCGCGCTGCTGCCGCCGCATTCCCCCTCTTTCCCGCCCCCCGCCGCTATCGCCGCCGCCCGTACTCACCTCAGCTGCCCATCCGGGCGCCGCTGGCCGTCGACCTAGTTTCCCCCCAAAAGTCTCCGGTGTGTTATTCCCGATGTGGGGGGGTTGTTACGGGGTGGTCGCCGGGGGTTCGGGAGCGGGGGCCGCGCCTTCAACGGAGCTGCAATCCTAACCCGCCATCTGGTGGCATTTTCCACACGCCAATGGCGCCGCTGCAGACTTGGGTCCAGACCGCCCTCTGCTGGCCGCAGTGCATACTGCCTCGCTGACGGGACGGGCCTGCCCGGAAAGGGGAGGGAGCTGAGGCGCGAGCCGGGGTCCAAGACGGGGACGCGCGCAAACGCGTTCTTGAGGGTTGCGCGCACGCGCCACAGCGGGGCGGGAAACGTGGCCTCTGCGTGGCGACCCCGCCCCTGCACGGAGCACTGCCGCAGCTCAGCCAATCACAAGCAGCAGATACCGCTGGGTGAAGGCGTTGTGGACAGTTCTTGGGCTGCCTGAGGCAGGCGGAAAGACAGCCACGGTGGCGCCTGCGCGCTTCGCTGGAGCCGAGTTGCTGCCCGCCATTTTTGGAGCTTTACCTAGACTGGGAGGGAAACACACCCCCGGCTGCGGCCCCTTCGCCAAGGCTCCTACCCGAATCCCGGGAGTGGCGTTTCCTTGCCGACCCCACCCCGCGTGGAATGTGCTCTGCGGAAGTGGCAGGGAGTGGCGGCTCAAAACTCTGCTCCCACCTCTCGTTTTTAACCGGGGTCTCAAAACCTTGCATTGTTTTCGCAATTTATTGTTGACTGTTGACAAAGCGCTTTACCAGGCGAGGTACCTATTTGGGACCTTCCTCGCCGCTGATCTAGACGCTAGAGTGCCCGCCCCAGGCAGATCAATTGGCGTTGTCCCTGACTCTGTAAAGCACATCCTCTCCGTGGTGCCAGCTTTGCATAAGGCGGCAGCATTGGCCAGCTAGTGAAAAAGGAATGCAGCGAGGCTAGCAAAATAACAGCCTCAGCTTTTGAATTAGATTTGTCCTCCCATGTTTTAGGATTGCTTTCATTGGCTCTGAAATGGACATTCCTAGCCTTATAACCACCAAAAGGGAAATAATTGATTAACATGAAATCAAAGCCAAAATGTGCCGTTGAACGTGGCCTCTTCACTATTAACGCCTGCCTCACCATGGCCTTGGCTGTGGCCCTTACCTTTCCCTGGCTCACAACTTTGCAGTACAAATCGTGTCCTTAATCTCCCAGGTCATCAACCTCATTTATGACTAAAATTCCCTGTTGCTATAGTAATGCCTCAGAATCACTCAACTCCTTTATAGTTTTCAGGGCCAATCTTTAATAGGCTACCCCAATTTCTGGTTTCTCTCCCAGGGGTCACAAGGTGTATGTGGCTTTTCACTGGAGGAAGGCACAACTGACCTGGTTGGATGTAAATTCTAAACTGAACTCCCACTTAAAATTATGTTTTTTACTAATCTCTGGTTGCCTCATTCTCGCAGACTATTTAAGTTTCATTGTTCAAGGTGCCAGTCCCAATCTATACTAATAGATAACTTCACCTGGTTTCTTGGGATCAAAACTATGGGATTCCCACTCTAGATTAATATTATCTCCATATTAAAATATCTGTAGGCACACCCTGTTTTTTTATCTCAAAAATCCTCATCAAATTAATCCATTCTCCCCTTCTCTCCAAAACCAGTCTTTTTCCCTAGATTGCATATGCCACCCTTCCTTCCCACTTCCTTCTTCCACCATTTCATAAGGTCTTATATAGCTTGAATATCTTCTTATCCACTGGTTTATTCCTGTTTTTAAACACAGTTTCAATTCTTTAAAAATTCAGTAGTACTACTCCCTCAAGTCACCGTACTGTTAACTGTAAACCAAAGTTAGTTTTATAATATAATAAAGGATAAAAAAGCATTTACTTGACCAAAAAGGAGCTGCAGCCCAGGACACACAGATTCAGGCAGCAATCTAAATTGTGTTCCACCAAAGAGGTGACCATATTTTATAGCAAAATTTCCCACCCAAGTTCTCAGGTCTGTTTTATGTAAATGAGGTATCCAAACTGCAAAATTCTGTTGGACAGGGCACATCTCAGCCCATTAAGAGGAAACCAGGGTTTCCTGGCAGTTGTTGACATCAGCTAGCTAGCCTGAGTGGGCAGGCGGGGCAAAGTGCAGGAAACCAAGAATTCTGTCCAAAGTTCTTAGTACCCAGAGGATGTGAGAAGCTCGCCACCAAATGGTCACTAGGATCTTACTATTTATAAAATTTGAGCCCTCAGTTGACCATAGGAAGTCCATCTCAGCAGACAAATTTCTTCCTGGGGTTCATATCAAATGAATATTCTTTGGGTCCACACAACCTTTCTCAAAAGAGTCACTCCTTCATTTCCACCTTATTCTTTAGCTTTTATCAATGACAGCACATTGAAATTACACTTTCAAGTTAACAGAGTTCTAATTTCCAACTATTTTGTCATTCCTCATTTTCTTGGCAAACCCTATACCTATTCCCCACTCCCTCCCTTGAAACCCCATTTCTCTTCCTTTTAAGACAATTTCTAGTTTATTTAGTGACTTCCAGCCAAGATGGATGCATAGGTAGACACACTGTACCTCCTTGCACAACCAAAAGAAGGACAACAACAAATTTAAAAACAAAAATCGATAAGAACTGACAGAAAATTGAACTGTATAGAAGTCCACCAACCAAGGAGTTAAAGAAGAAACCTTCATCCAGACCAGTAGGAAGGGTGGAGATGGGCAGCCGGGTGGAGAGGACTAGCAGCAAGGCGGTGGCTGGCAGACTGGGCAGTCACACATTCACGCGCAGATAAACCAGAAGGAACAACTGAAGAGCGAGACAGACCAAGCAACCTAGAGTTCCAGCTCAGGGAAATAAAGCCTCAAAACCTCTGACTAAAAACACCTGTGGGGGTTGAGGCGGAAGCGGGAGAAACTCCCAGCCTCACAGGACAGTTCTTTGGAGCGACCCACAGGGTCCTAGAATGTACACAAACCCACCCACTGGGAATTAGCACCAGAAGGGCCCAATTTGATTGTGGGTAGTGGGGGAGGTGACTGAAAACCGGTAGGGAGCAGAGCAAGTGGCATTGTTCTCTCTCGGACCCCTCCCCCACATACAGCAGCGCCGTGGTTACCCTGCCCTGGTGAACACCTAAGGCTCTACCCCTTACTATGTAACAGGCTTGCCAAGACAAAAAAAATAGCCCAAATGAAAGGATAGTTCTAAGCTCCAGAAACAATGCAACTAACCAACAAAGAGATAGCCAACCTAGCAGGTGTACAGTTCAAAACACTGGTTATCAGGATGCTCCAGGAACTCACTGAGTATTTCAACAGCATAAAAAAGACCCAGGCAGCAATGAAGGTTGAATTATGTGAAATAAAAATCTATAGGGAACCAACAGTGATGGAAAGGAAACCAGGACTCAAATCAACGGTTTGGAGCTGGAGGAAAAAAGAAACATTGAACCAGAACAGAATGAAGAAATGAGAATTCAAAAAAAATGAGAGGCTTAGGAACCTCCAGGACATCTTTAAACATTCCAACATCCAAATCATAGGGGTGCCAGAAGGAGAAGAGGGAGAGCAAGAAATGGAAAACTTATTTGAATAAATAATGAAGGAGAACTTCCCCAATCTGGCAAAGGAAATAGACTTTCAGGAGATCCAGGAAGCTCAGAGTCCCAAAGAAGTTGGACCCAAGGAGAAACACACTGAAGCATATCATAGTTACATTACCCAAGATTAAAGATAAGGAGAAAATCTTAAAAGCAGCAAGAGAAAAGGAGACAATTACCTACAAAAGAGTTCCCATAGGACTCTCAGCTGATTTCTCAAAAGAAACCTTACAGGCAAGAAAGGGCTGGAAAGAAGTATTCAAAGTCATGAAAGGCAAGGACCTACATCCAAGATTACTCTATCCAGCAAAGCTATCATTTAGAATGGAAGGGCAGATAAAGTGCTTCCCAGATGAGGTAAAGTTAAAGGAGTTCATCATCACCCAGCCCTTATTATATGAAATGTTAAAGGGATTTATCTAACAAAAAGATGACCAAAAATATAAACAGTAAAATGACAACAAACTCACAGCTATTAATAACCAAACCTAAAAAATAAAATAAACAAACAACTAGAACAGGAACAGAATCACAGAAATGGAGATCACATGGAGGGTTATCAGTGGGGAAGTGGGAGAGGGATAGAAGGGGAAAAGGTACAGGGAATAAGTAGCATAAATGGTAGGTAGAAAATAGACAGAGGGAGGTTTAGAATAGTATAGGGAATGTGGAAGCCAAAGAATTTATATGTACAACCCATGGACATGAACTAAAGGGGGGGAGTGCGAGTGGGAGGGAGTGTGCAGGGCAGAGGGGAATAAATGGGGGGGGAGATGGGACAACTGTAATAGCATAATCAATAAAATATATATATATATTTTTAAAAAGACAATTTCTAAAACAACCTACCTGATTTATTGGTCTTTTGATTCCTTTGCTAGCTCCTCCTCTTTATTCCATCCCATAATTCAACTCCTAGTTCTCTCTTCTGGACTACATTCTTTCTCCTCAAGTCTCCCAAAATTGCTGTCCCTGATTATTCCATAAGTAAGATTCCTCATGATTAGCTTACTTGCCAGAAAACTCGAGCTCAAAATTTAATGTACAAAATAATGCATCTTTCTTATTCGGATTTCCTAATTTCTCTTAATAGCATTACAATTTCAGCAAGTGTAACAAGAACATGGACTCTGGAAACAGATAGCTCTGGAAAGCTTTGTGATTTTGGACAAATCTCTTCGTTCCTCAGTTTCCTTAAATATAAGATGGCCATAACAATAGCATCTTTCTCATATAGAAATGTGATTGGTATTATTACATTGTTGTTTTTATCTTGCTAAGAAATTTTTTAGTAATTTTAAGTATATTTTATTGATTATGCTATTAGAGTAGTCCCATTTTTTTCTCCCCTTTATTCCCCTTTGCCCTTCACCCCCTCCCACCAGCATTCCCCCACTTAGTTCATGTTCATGGGTTTTACATGTAAGTTCTTTGGCTTCTCCATTTCTTATATAGTTCTTAACCTCCCCCTGTCTATTTTGTACTTACCAATTATGCTTCTTATTACCTGTACATTTTCCCCTGTGCTCCCCCATCTCCCACTGATAACCCTCCACGTGAACTCCATTTTTGTGATTCTGTTTCTGTTCTAGTTGTTTGCTTTGTTTTTGTTTTTGTTTTAAATTGGGTTGGGCTGTTGATAGTTGTGAGTTTGTTGTCATTTTACTGTTCCTATTTTTGATCTTCTTTTTGTTAGATAAGTCCCTCTAACATTTCATATAATAAGGGCTGAGTGATGACGAACTCCTTTAACTCCTCTATCTTATCTGGGACGCTCTTTATCTGCCCTTCCATTCTAAATGATAGCTTTGCTAGATAGAATAATCTTGGATGTAGGTCCTTGCCTTTAATGACTTGGAATACTTCTTTCCAGCCCCTTCTTGCCTATGAGGTTTCTTTGGAGAAATCAGCTGAGAGTTCTATGGGAACTCCTTTGTAAGTAACTATCTCCTTTTCTCTTGCTGCTTTTAAGATTTTCTCCTTATCTTTAATCTTGGGCAATTTAGTTATGATATCCCTTGGTGTGTTCCTCCTTGGGTCCAACTTCTTTGGGACTCTTGGGGCTTCCTGGACTCCTTGGAAGTCTATTTCCTTTGCCAGATTGGGGAAGATCTCCTTCATTATTTAGTCAAATAAGTTTTCCATTTCTTGCTCTCCCTCTTCTCCTTCTGGCACCCCTATGATTCAGATGTTGGAATATTTAAAGTTGTCCCAGAGATTCCTAAGCCTCTCCTCATTTTTTTGAATTCTTGTTTCTTTATTCTGTTCTGGTTGCATACTTATTTCTTCCTTCTGTTACAGATCTTTGATTTGAGTCCTGGTTACCTTTCCTTCACTCTTGGTTCCCTGTATATTTTTCTTCATTTCACTTTGCATAGCCTTCACTTTTTCCTCTATTTTGCGATTGTACTCAACCATTTCTGTTAGCATCCTGATTACCAGTGTTTTGAACTGTGCATCTGATAGGTTGGCCATCTCCTTGTCATGTAGTTATTTTTCTGAAGTTTTAATCTGTTCTTTCATTTGGGCCATATTTTTTTGTCTCAGCACACCTGTTACATTGTAAGGGGCGGAGCCTTAGGTATTTGCCAGAGCAGGGCAACCCACTTTGCTGCTGAACAGCCCACTTTGTTGTGGTTCTGAATATGGGGAGAGGTCAGACAGGTCAAACAATGCCACTTGCTTAGCTCTCAGCCCACTTTCATTCACTTCCCCTGCTACCCACAAGCAAATTGGGCCCTTCTGTTGCTGATTCCCAGGTGGGTGTATTTGTGTACATTCTAGGAACACGTGGGTCTCTCCAGTGAACTCTCCTGTGAGGCTGGGAGTTCCTCCTGCTGCCACAACCCCTACAGGTTTTTATAGTCAGAGGTTTTGAGGCTTTAGTTTCCCACACTGGACCCCTGGGTTGCATGATCTGTCTGGCTCCCCAGTTGTTCCTCCCGGTTTATCCGCACACAAATGTGGGACCACCAGCCCCTATCTCACCCACCCGGTCCACCTTGTCAAGCATTCTCTCTGCCCGAGATGCCCATCTCCACCCCTCCTACCAGTCTAGATCAATGCTTCTTCTCTAACTCCTTGGTTGTCGGACTTCCATACTGTTTGATTTTCTGGCCATTCTGGCTGTTTTTTGTTTTTTAAATTTGTTGTTGTCCTTTAGGTTGTGTGAGGAGGCTAAGTTTATCTACTTACGCCTCCATCTTGGCCAGAAGATCTCAAATTTTTTAGTAATTTTTAAAAAATACCTAAGAACATAGGTAGTCAACATTCTGAGTTTATAGAAATCTAAAATTTTCTTCATTTTGTCTCTCTTGAGTAGTATTTGTAAATAATTACCTAGTCCATTATGCTCTAAATTGTAGGGCCAGATTCACTCTTTTCCTTCAAAAAAGCCCAGGTCCCATCATATTCTTATTCAAATCCCTTGCATTTTCTTCTACTGTTCTACCCTCATTTAAGCCCTTCCCTCCCCACCAATTCCTATTGTCTTACACCAGAACAATTATAATAGCCTTCTAAAAAATCAGTGTCTTTCATTTCCCTCCCTTTAAAAAATGCACAAAAGCCCTGCCTGGTGTGGCTTAGTTTGTTGGGCATCCCCTCCCAAAGCAAAAGGTCACTGGTCTGATGCCACATCAAGACGCATACCTAGGTTGCAGTTCCATCCCTGGTCATGGACTGTATGATAGGCAACAGATTGATGTTTCTCTCCGTCCCTTCCCCTCTCTCTAAAAATTAATAAAATCTAAAAATAAAAAATAAATATTTTAAAATAATAATAAATGAAAAATTAAAAATGCACAAAAAGTTCTGTGGGTCATATGATTTACAAAATATAATCTAAAATACTTAATGATGTTCAAGAAATACCTTGATCCTTTTTCAATTTCTATTTTATTACAAATTTGCACATTAGTTGGTGTAGTCAGAATAATCATAAGCATAAGCAAAAGGCAGATATATTCAATCTTTAGCTACCTAGTAAGATAAAATAACAGGTTCCATAATGTGTTGACTTTGTTATAAAATTACACACTTCCCAGGAGCCTCTGCTTCCATGAAAGTTTAAATCAAGATTCCAAAGTTTTTGGCAAAGATTTCAACACCATAATTGTCATATTAGCTTTGAGTCATATGTGTGAACAAAATA
>VMDR010022895.1:0-15932 GCA_007922815.1 Macrotus californicus | reverse complement strand
GCCAGGTAAGAAAAAAAAAAGGCATGCAAATTGGAAAGTGACAACTAAAACTGTCTATTTTACAGATGACACAATTATCCACACTGAAAATCTTATGGAACTGACAAAGAGCTGCTAGATCTAATAAATAGGATGAGAAAAGTTGTAGGATACAAACTCAATATATAGAACCAATTGCATTCCTATATACCAGCAGTAAATGATCAGAAATGGAAATTAAAATAAAAACAATACCACTTAGGATAGCATCAAAGATATGAAATGCTTAAGGATAAATTTGACAAGATTTGTATAAGACACGTACACTGAAAACTACAAAGCATTATGGAAAGAAACTAATGAAAGCTTAAATCAGTAGAGAGGTATATTGTATTCATAAATCAAAAGACTCAATATTATTACAATGTCACTTATCCACAAGTGGAGCCATATGTTCAAATGGAATCAGAATTAAAATTCTAGCAGGCTTTGTAAAATTGACACGCTGATTCTAAAATTTGTATGGAAACGCAAAGGACCTAGAAGAACCACACACACACACACACACACACACACACACGCAGGTGTGAAAAGAACAAAGCTGGAGTACAAGCACCTACTGATTTAAGATTTATTATAAAGCTACAGTAATCAAGACATTGTGGTATTGGCACAAAGATAGACACATAGTTCAGTGGAATACAATAGAGCCCACAAACGGATCCAGACAGGTTGAGTCAAATGACTTTTGGCGAATATACTAAGGAAATTCAGGGGAAGAGTGATCTTTTCAACAAATGGTGCTGGAACAAAGGAATAGTCTATGCAAAAGAACGAACCTCTGTCCTAGTCTCAGACCACATACAAAAATTGACTCAAAATAGGTCATAGACCTAAATGTAAGAGCTAGAACTATAAAACTCCTAGATGAAATCATAGAGAAAAAATGTTAGTTGGGTTTGACAAAGATTTTGTAAATACTACACAAAAATACACAAACTACAAAAGAAAAAAGTCTATAAGTTGGACCTCATCAAAATCAAGAACTTTTACTTTAAAAAAATGCTAGGAAAACAGAAAAGCAAGTCACAGACTGGGAGAGAAATATTTGTACCTGACAAATACTACCTGACAAAAACTTGTACCTGGAATATATGAAGAAGTCTTACAACTTAGTTATATTAAGACAAACAACCCAATTAAAATGGGCAAAAAATTTGAATGGATAATTCATTGAGAAATATGCAAATAGCAATTAAACACATGAAAATATATTCACCATCACTAGACAATAGGGAAAAGTACATTAAAACTATAATAAGCATTCAATAAAAGGGTTAAAATTAATAAGACTGACCATGTCAGGAGTTGAGAAGAATCTGGAGTTACTGGAACTCTCATAGACTGCTCATGCTAATGTAAAATAGTATATCCATTTTTGAAAACAATTTGTCAATTTATTAAAAAGTAAAATATACATCTATGATTTGACCCAGCCATTCCACCTGTTGGTACTTCCTCAAGAGAAATGAAGGCATATGTCTAGTGGAAGCACATGTCTGCACAATGACTTGCACATGAATACCTACAGGAGGTTTATTTATAATGGTCCCAAACTGAAAACAACCCAAGCATCCATTAACAGATGAATGGATAAATGTAACATGCTAGATAAACACAATGGACCACTACTGAGAAATAAAAATGAATGAACTACTGGTACATACAGTCATTTGGATTAAGCTCATAGTTACTGTGTTAAGTAAAAGCCAGACAAAAAAGAACACATACAATATGATTCCATTTATATAAATAAAATTGGAAAACAAAAACCTGGAAATAAAAACTAATCTAAAACAAGAAAAAATAGATCCATAATTGCCTGGGCCAGGAGAGTGCAAGGGAGGTGAAGTGGATTACATAGGGTACAAAGAAAATTTTAGGGGCTAGGATAGGAGAAGGTTCATGACCTTTTTATGGTAATGGTTTCACAAATATACACAGATGTCAAAAATTATGAAATGATACACCTCAAATATGTAAAGTTCATTGCACTATCAATTATAACGTACCAAAGCTGAAAAAAAAAATACAAAAACCAAAGGAAAAAATAAGAAAGAAAATTTAAAACTGGTGAGAAAAATTTCAACGTTTTGTTAAAGTTGAGAGCTGAGATGATGTTTGCATTCATGATTTCATGCTTGTAAAGCATTTAGGACAGTCTAACTTAGAAAACATTCAATACACATGATCATTATATTTACTATTAAAAAAATCCTCAGCCACTTTTGACGTAGGACACAGACCATCTGAGCAAGACCTCAGTTCACATGAGAGCAACACCGCAGAATGGCGTCCCTTTTGCTGGCTGGTGTCAGAGGTGTCCTGCATGGTTGCAAGGGTGAACTTCTGACAAGTGGTGTCAGGGGTGGGGGTGGTGCCGTGGCCACCAAGTCTGTTTCTCCAGCCTTCCCAACATTTCTGTAAGTCACCTAATACAGTATTCTTTAATATACCCATTTCCCACTTAACATGGTGAGAGTAGATTCTGTTGATTGCAATCAAACACCTTGACCAATATAACCGCTAAGAAAAAAAAACCCTGTAAAAATTAAACATCTTTTTTAGAAAAATTAGAATTTGTTTTTTCTCCATTTGTTTTTGGGAGAGAAGAATTCTTAACCTATTTACCTAAACATTTAATAAATAGACTAGAAAGCACTTACATATTCTGCACTTCTCCACCCCATGTTTTTTAAACTTTTTCATTCTTGTTTTACATGGAAATCTTTATTTGAATTAAAATACGGGCATGGGGTGGCACACTACAGAATTTTTGATGAAGATTTTGGGTTCTTAGAGTGTAGTGATTTGGGGAATAAAGGAAAGTTGGTAGGGATAGATGAACATAAATAAAATAACATTAATGACATAAATAACAAATAACAAATTTTGATACTTTTTATGGCTGTGTTAAGATAACGTTGGATGTGATGGGTCTGTTGAACATCACATAGCAATTTTTATAAAAACGAGTTTTCACTTGATTAGGAGTTTTTGCCTAAAGAGGTAACATGATTTTTAGCCCAAACTGTCATTTTTAAGGATGATGCCTCGAGGTAACAAGTGTCTTTAGGAGAAGGTAGAGCTATATGTACATAGAAAAGTAACTGTGACAAGTTTTTAAAGGACAGAAAAACAAAGAGTAATGTGGACAGTATATTCCATTTGTGTGTATATGATTATATAATGGGATATTACACTATTTATTCATTAGAGAAATTGAACCAGAGAGACTTTGGACTTTGGCAAACCAAGCACAGTGTAAGACAGGGATAAGATATTGAAAACAGAAAAATTGGATAAAAGTTTTTAGTGCAGAAAGTGATAAGCTTTCTCAATGTCCTCTGCTACTAATCTCTAAAAATGCTGCCTGCAAGGTGATTGTGAGGCTTGTCTGGAAAAAGTCCAACTATTGTTAATATAACGAGAATGGTTTTCATAACATCGATGTAACTTGGCAGCCAAGGAGAGTGGACTGGAATGCACATGCATGAACAATGACCACTTTACTGTACTAGTCAGTGGGGGCGGTAGACGCCATTGAATGAGCATGTGTACTGTGTGGCCATCACATTCAAAATGACTGAGCCAGTATTGCAATGAATTAGCAACAATTTTGCATTAAGCTTGAACATTCCTCCATGGAAACTATTTGGATAATTCATAAGGCCACAGCTACTGGTAATTGGTAGCTTCATCAGGACAATGAACCCGCTCGTGCATCATGTCTCATGCAGAGTTTTTTGGCAAAAACATCAAATCACCCAGGTGACTCAGTTCCCCTATAATCTATATTTGGTGCCCTGTGACTTCTGGCTTTTCCCATAACTAAAATCACCTTTGAAAAGGAAGAGATTCCATATCATCAAGGAGACTCAGGAAAATACAACAGGGCAGCTAATGGTGATTGGGAGAACTTTGTGAGGTCCCAAGGTGTCTACTTTGAAGGGGACTGAGGCATCATTGTCCTATGTACAATGTTTTTTGTATCTTGTATGTTCTTCAATAAATGTCTCTATTTTTCATTTCACATGAGTGGATACCTTCTGGACAGACCTTGTATGTGCCAGGAAGAAGATTAGAGACCCGCTCCTGAGAAAAGACCTATGGATATTGATATTTGAGGAGTTTCATAAAGAAAAGTCTGGATTTATGATTAATTACCCTAGAAAAGTATATTGGTCAACAGGGCTTATAGTCATCTTTTTATTGTTTCACTCTTAAATATATTAAGACACATTGCTAGGTATTGTGGAAAACCTCCAACAAAGACCAAACCAACCTAACTCACTCACTCACTCACTCACAAATTCAGAAACTCAGGAAAAAAAAAGAATTAACAATTCAGAAAATAGAAAACAAAACATTTTGTTGTATCTCATGACAGACAAGATTCATAAAACCAGAACAGGATACTTAAGAAGAACAATCAGAAAAGATAAGTTCAAAAAGAGAAAATGGAGAAAATGTTTGGGTAAAAATTGCAAAAGAACAGGAAAGTTTTTCCAAACCAAAGGTCCTAAGTCTAAAGATGGGAAGTTGCCTCAGAGTGTTCAGTGAGGTGAACAATAAGAAGACTCACATGAAAGGCATCATCCTGAAATTTTAGAACACTAGGAATAAAGAAAAGATCCTAAATACTTCAAAGAAGAAAAAACATCATATAAAAGTGTCAGGTGAGAGAATGTTATGTGACTTTTGGGCAATGACGCGGGAAAGTTGACAATGGAGAAACAAAATCAGAATTCTGAGAAAATATTATTTCAAACTAGGATTATTCATTCAGCCAAACTATCAGTTAAGTGGAAGGAGGTAATGAAGAATTAAATGGTATGCAAATTCTCAAAAAACTTATTTCCATGTACCCTTTCCCAGGAAGCTATGGCAGGTGTGCTTATGTCCAAGAGAGGAATGAACCAGGGGATCTAGGAAATATGTGGGATATATGGAACCAGATGTGGGAGAGAGCTAAAGGGAATCCCTCAGAGGATGATGAAGGGGAAATTTCGTATGAATGCTGAGAGCCACTACTACAGATCAAAGCAGGAGAGTAGAAGCTTCCAGCAGATCTGTCTTCAATAAACAAAATGAATTTGATCACATGAATATGTGGAAAATATTGATTAAAGGGATTTTACATCTCTGTTAAAGAGTTCGGAAATACTTAGAGAAAGGTACATAGAGAACCAAGAAAACAAACAAAAAATGTAATGTGAGTGTCAACTCCAGGAAAAATAATAACAAAATGAACTTTATTAGAAAGGAAATATCATCATAATTTTCTACTTAACTAGTCATGACACCTGAATAGAGGGCACAACACAGATCTGCCAGGAAATTTACTTTGCATCAGCCCCAGGGTTCACACTGCCACAGATCCCAACATGTGAACCTCCTGTCTTCTCTCGGCATCTGGTAGTGAAGGGTCCTGATTAACTAGAGATCATTGTGAGTCAGCTGATATTTGAAATTCAGCATTTTAGGTGTATCAGTGTATGATACATGAAAGCATGGGCCATATGCAAGATGATTATTGTCTGAAAGTTGAGGATGGTGTGTAATAAGAACACTAACATTGATTGAGCTTTTACTGCATGCCAAGTGCTTTTCTTGGTATTTCTCCAAAGACAAACCTTATCTATTATCAGCTCCATTTTACGGATGAAGAAATTTAGATTTAAAGAGGCTAGCCAACTTTTTCAGAGTGATAGGGCTAGGATTAGAATGCAGGCCGTGTAGTTCCAGAGCCTGTGCTCTTGATTACTGCTCTCTTCCACCTCAGTGCATATTCCAAGAAATGCTGAAGGGGACAGAAACTTGACGTATTAAGGCAGAAAGAAGGTTCCTCTGTGGCGGTGGTGGTATAATGAAGTGGATTATAGGCCAGACAGCAGGAGTCAGGGGGGATAAGAGGCTGACTTGCCAGTCTACTCATAAAAATTGAGATTTGATATGATTTTGTTAATGATTCATTTAATGGAGAGAGAGATGTTGATAAAATCCCTTATTCTACTGATGAAGGCAAGAGCAGTGGCATCAAAATGGAACTTTCTCCTCCAACTCTCATTTTATCCCTTTCATACCTTTTTACTAACACTTCTTTCACTTCTCATTCCCTTTAATCACCAAGCTTCATATTACAAGCAAAGAAATCCAGGCCTGGTTTCTCTTGTTTAAACTTTTCTTTGCTTGTATTTGCCCCAGGGAGTCTTGGCAGCTAGGGTAGGTGATGGCAACTTGGAGGCAAAGAGGACCTGGTTCCCCCTCCCATCCCGGCCTCATTAAATACAGTGCAGTTCCTACCAAGAGGGCCGGGGGTGGAAGCTGTGTGGGCAAAAGACACAGCTTCCAAATGTTCTTGTAAATATTCATAAAAACGTGTCAGCGTTGCTAAACCTACAGCAAACGATAATCATTTGTCCCCCTACACCCTGCATCCTTTTGCTGTTAATTCTTTTGTCCGCCTTGAATTTCTTCCCACAATTCTTTCTCCCCCATCCTTGTGTTTTGAATGGCTGCCAGCAACCCTAGCCTTTGCAGCCCTTCATGCCAGTAAGTGGTACCCTTTTGAAAAGCAGTGGTCCTCTGCTGCCAGCAAGGGATGTGAATGACATGCCATCCTCGGGATGTTGCTTCTTCTCATCTTGAATCCTTGTTCTTGGGGAACACAACAATTATTCTGCCTGGGGACTGATGGGGATTTCTGAACAACCTGGCACATCTGAAACATTTTCTGATTCACTGAGCTGGCAGATACTGCTAGATCAGCACTGGCCCTGTTCCACACAGCCTGTCACCAACAGTGGGTGTTGTTGTAAGCACTAGTTTTGATTGTGGCAAGATGGGCTCTGTGACTCTCCTCTTGTTCTGTTGAGTTCAGAAAAGGCATCTGGTCTCCATTCACATTACATTTGACAAGAGTCCAAAACCTAAATGAATGTTGCTAATAAAGAACTGTAAGGAAAAAACATGTTGAGAACTACTGAGTGTATTCAACACATATCAAGCTTCGGAGCAGGGGTTGGGGGAGAAGAGTGAACGCACTGGGGCGGATCACCAATGGGAGGGTAAGAGCTCTGAGCTCTGATTCTGGCTCTGTCCATGAACTGTGCCTCAGATGGTCTTCTTTAAACTGAGAGTTCTCAAAAGTGCTTTATGATACAGAAGAGCCTGCATATGACCTTAAATATGTTTAACTCTGCTGTTGGTCAACTAAGTTTCAAATGAGCTAGTATTAATTGAACAGCCACTCTGTGCCTAAGCCAATGGCTGCCAAGGGGTGGCTTCAGCTCCTGCATAATCGGCACTGGCTCCCTCTCTGCAAGTTCTTTCTTTGATCTGGATAATCGGCACGTCCTCCACCTGTAGTATAAGTACTTTCAGTCAGCCTGTGCCTATCTCCCCTTTATCTTTCACAAGCACATCTCGTGCATTTCAAACTCTGTCTTGGTCCCAGAAGACCAAACCTGCCCAGAAGAGGAGTTTATTTCTAAATGGAATTGGTCAGAGTAGGTTGAAAAATGTTAATAATTGTGAACCTAAATGAAACTAAGTATCAATAAAGCCCTCATTGAGCAATGATTTTTTTTCCCTGGGGTAGCTTGTAAATATGAACTATCTGTAAAATATACATAACTGAATAATGAAACTGAATAACGAAACTTTTAAAAGAATATCTGAAGGATAATTACATTATTACAGTTATAATTCTTTCAAATAACACTTAGCTAAAATAAATAAAGATGAATTCTGGGTCCCTTTAGATTATCCTGATAAAATCACACTGTCTGTATTTGAAAGATGGCCTGTCCTTATGTTATCTAAGACAGAGGGCATATGCCTCACTCATTGAAAAGTGATTTCACAAATAAGAAGCAAATATTTCTACTGGATATTTTTAACTGCTTTGTCCAGAGAAAAAACTTGCTATAATGTTTTGCAGAAATATTATGATACAGATATCTATATGTTAAATTGTAGTTTTAGCCCATGACTCTAAGACCATAACCAGGCCAGTTAAAAGACTGGGAAAATTAAATAAAAATTATAAATGATGATGTTCTTGGTGGGTTATTTTGTGGTAGATGACCATGTCTAAAGCTTTTCTACTTCTCAGGTAAAACACTGAACCAAGAATTCAGAGATATAGTTTTGTTAAGCAAACATGTGGTATACAGCATTTATGGAACATATAATGAAGTAATAGCCTATTATAATGTGGGGGGAGAGAAGATGGCCCTTTTTGAAGATGATAAGGTCTGTGCTTGGATCTAGTCACGTATGACCATATCCGAACAGGCATGGATTGGAATGCAACATTCAGAACAGTCTTCAAATACCTTCGTAGGTAAAAAAAGTCTTAGCAGAGAGGTTGGAAGAGCATGTTGGCTGATCTACAAGAGAAGATGCTGACAAGTGCAGTTGCACATGTGTTGGGTGTCAGGTGTGGGTGGAGTAGTCAAGTATCAAAGACCTTGAAGTCAGATAGAAAGGTAAAGTTATAGAGTTGAGAGGCAGATGTGGGATTTAGGCTGCTGAAATTATAAAGGCTCCTAGAGAAGGAATGTACACAGGACAGAGCAGGGGTCCTAGGACCTAAACCTTGTAGGAGGACCATTGTGATTACAAGTTAGGAAAACCAGTTGACAGGAATGTGGAAACAAGTCAAGGAAGATAGGAATTAAAAAATAAATGTAGGTCACTCAGCCTTAAAATCAATATTTAGAGTACTTATTTATACCAGATCCTGAGCCAGGAGTTGGAGATTAGTAGAACAGAAAACCAAACAATATTATTATATAAGATGATATTTACTATTCTTATGGAGGTACTCACAAATTGTATGGAACCTTTGGGGAAGTCTTTTGCAACCCTCAATTCCCTTCCAACTACCAAATCCCCTCTCTTGATCACAGTCAGATTTCTATATTTGTTGTCTCCATTTCTTTAACTTTTATTCCCCAGTTTAATCCCTGCTGGCTTCTGCCACTGCCACACCAACAAAATTACTTTTAAGATGAAATTCCAAGATAATCTTCGAGGCCTTATTTGCTTGACCTATTGGCAGAATTTGATACTCTTAATCATTCCTTTCTTTTCAAAATACTTTCTTTAACTTTCCAAGGCAACACATTCTCTCCTATTGGTCAATGCTTTGAATACCTTTCTTCCTCTATTGATACCTTAAAATTGGGGGACCCTGGAGCTCTGTCTTCTTATTGTCTGAGTCTGAGTTAGTTTCTCACAATATTCAGCACACTTTACTGTTACTTCATTGTCTTTCCTGCCCCTGTAAAGTTTGTGAGGTCAGGATTAGATCACCACTCTGTTTTCAGTGCTAGCATCATGGACAACATGAAGCCTGTGCTTAATAAGTATTAGTTGAATGAATGAACAGTTGATTGAGTCTGTGAACCCTTTACAGAAAGGTTTTATTTGAGTTGAAGCTTAAAAAAGAAGTAGGGGTATGAAGAAAGAAGTAGAGATTAAAAAAAAAACACGATAGGTGAATGGGAGGCATCTGTGGATTTTGAGCAGATGAACAGTGTATTGAGATTTAAACATTAGATCACTCCAGTGGAAGAGTAGAGAAAGAATGGTGGAGGGGATTCAGGGTGACTGATACCAGAACATTCTTAGCTACACTGATGAATGAAAAGGGGATGCATGGTTCAAGGCGTAATTAGGAGGTTAAACTCACAAGCTTTAAAGAGGGATTGGTTCCAGGTGAGGGAGAGAGCAGAACCTTGGACACCTTGGATTCCTTCACCAGCATAGAAAGCACAGAAAAAGAAACTTGGGAGAAAAGGTTAGTTTTGAACCAAATGAGTCTTAAGTTCTTAGGTGTTCCATTATGGGTGCAGAAGTTAGATTACATTTTAAATTTTACCATGGAACCACGTCTATTTAATCACATAGTTCATCATGTGATTATTAATGTTGATGCTTGATAAATTCTTTTGATGGCATTGATGGAATACCACACATTGTTAATACTGCATTGCCATTCCTTCTAGGGAACCCCTTCATACAAAGCCCATATGTTTGTTTACTCACCCCTGTGGGGCTTTATGACTGGGTTGCCCTTCAGATGAACATTACCTATTTTTGCAGATGCTGTTTCAAAATTGATTAGTTCTCTGACCTGCCTACTGAAATCATCCAATGCATTGAAGAAGCAGAATAGGATGTGGATTATAGGGTTTCAGATAACACCAAGTCGCTGGTGAAAGGTATGTTATTTCATTGCTTTGTTCTGCTTTTGGAAAAGTGTAGCTGTGTTTTCTTTTCTCCAATTGTATAGGTCACAGCAATTTTTTTTTCCACTGGGAATTACAAGCTATACGGAAGATTTCCAGAGTAGAATCACAGTTTCACACAAATGCTAAATACAACTAATCAGGGCTAGAAGGAAATTGGTAAGTTATATTTGGGTCAGTACTAAGGTCATTTATGAGATACTACAAGAAAAATAGACCTTTTGTCTTTCTGTCAGGAAAAAATGAAATATATTCATTTTGTGCCTTGCAGTATACTCTTATACATTAAAATGAGTTAAAAGCATTTTTGATAATTTGATGTGTATATGTATCTGTGTATGTAAGATGATTTTAAAGAGCAAACTGAAAACCGCACTGTATTCATAATAAGAGTGTTTCAATTGGTAACAGGAAATTATGTAAATTTGTCCAATATATCATAACTAGTGCCAGAACTGACAAAAGGGGAATCTCACTCTTAATATACTTTCTGGTACTAAAGAGTCATTGATTTAGTAATCTTAAAGTCTTCACTTTATAGCTATAACTAATGAATTCATAATAACAGAACATGTTTATAGTGGATCTTAGTTCCCACGGCCTGTGTGGGCTTTTCAGGGCTCTCCTGTTACGAACACCAAATGAATATAATGTTAACTTAAAGTGTGAATATAGAATAGATCTTTAGGTAATCAAATTGATGGATTACAGGAGTGGATTAAAAACAAAGGTCAAAAATCTCTGCATATACTCATACAAGTTGATCTCACCCGTATGCATTGTTTCAACCACCACTGACGTGGGGACAGATCTCTCCCCACTCTCTCTCTCCAAGTCACATCCGCTCTCTTAAATGGCAGATCCACACATCCAATTGCCTTCTATATCTACGTCAATTTATGTCTAAATACATAAACTTACCACTCTCTTTATCTATATTTCAATGTACTTGCGCTACTCCGACCTTTTCCTCCTTCTCAACTTCTTTATTCCTGGCCAAGGTGAAGCTCTGGGCCCATAAGCTCTGTTCCTTTGAGCTCTGCCCCACCCCGCACCCTGCAGGCTCTCCGGCCGCCATTTGCAGCCATTCTCCTCATCCTCTCCTTCTCTACTGTCTCATTCTCCTTAACATAAAAACATGTCCAAGTTTCCCTGATGTTAAACAAACAAAAAGCATTCCTCAGATGCAACAAGGCCAAACAGAACTCACCATTTCTCCACACCATCTGTGGTTAACTGTTTTTTTGTCTTTCAAAACTTAGCTCAAATTGTACTCCCCAACCCTACTCCTACTCTGTGCAATCATGTGATCGTGAATATCTATAAACACTCCACATATCATAGTTAACCATTTGTTTGTCTGTCTTTTTGCTAGAATGTGAGATTCTTGAGTATTGCCAGCAGTTAATTAGTTAAGTAGTCAGTATAAATGTCAAAACAGAATCTCGGGTCTGGACACTCTAGTTATTTTTCAAAATTTCTATTTTTAGCTCTCATTTTGTCAGAAGCAAAATTTAATCAACCAGGTTTCTTTTCTTCCTGCCCCCAGCCTGAGAGGGCTATGTGTAGATTCCAGAGAGGTTATAAAGTACCAGTGCTAGTAGGGCTGGGGCATGGATATGTTTGGTCCCAAGTTACCCAGGCTGCATCCATTCCTGCCTGTTCTCTATTTGCTGTACATTCAAATAGCTACACGTTCTTGATCCAGACCACACACACTCTGACTTAGCTTTCTCTCAACCACTCCTCTCAGGAACTTGTAATGGGAATTTCTCTTGTTTCTTCTTCTCCCTGACATTAGGAAAGGAGCTGAGCAGGAAGTAGGATCTCTTCTCTGAAAATTCCAATGTCTTAGCTTTATTTCTCTCCCTCCCTGCCCCACTTTTTCTCCCCCAAGGAATCAGTTTTTAGATCAAACTAATTTTGACCTTTGCTTTCAAATCTGTTGGCATAAACTTTATATTTTGAGTCTTTCAGTGATTAGGGTTTTGAAACCCCCAAATCCTAGTTTATCACTTCTGATGCTTTCTACTGTGGAAAAAGAAAAAAAAGAATACCAAACTAAAAGGTAGCCTCCATAATAAAAAGGTTTATTGATTTTATATAGGAGGAGGTTCAGGGGTAGGGGACAATTCTTGAGTTGGTTCATAGCACAGCAATGTCAATGATGATTCAGGATATTTTCCTCTTTCTGTTCCTGCCTCCTCTGTATTTGGGCTTGGTTCTCAAACTTGTTTCCTCACGGTCTCAAGATAGCTGCCTTTCTCTCTTATCATTCAGGAGGAATATATATTATATTACACTTTCAGAATAAAAAATCAAGATATTGTAAGATCAAGTTATCCATGGTGTGGTAATATGCAAAATGTTTCCCACTTTAGCAAACAGGAAAATTAAATGATCAGAGCAACTTCACTATAACAAATGACATTGGCCTAAAGAACATTTCTATATTTGTCCTAAATTTGGAAGTCATGTATGAAGGACATCAGTTGGTTTACATAAAATATCTCTACAAAACACATATAATAATCAATTGCTATGTACGCTATCTGTATATGTTGGTAATACATAATAGTCAATAAAATCATGAACAAAAAGTGAAAAAAAGGCTAAGAACTTGTTCAATATGTAACCCCCAAAACTAGTGCATTTGAAACTCATAATTCCATGTGAAGGTTCAAATGCCATGCTTTATTAAATGATAGTACACTGGTTTTCTAGCAAAACCTTTTCCTGAACCTTCACCAGCTTACTTTGCTTATGGTAAGCTTGTCCTACTTTTATTCTCTTACAAAGCATTTTATTTCCATCTTTTAAGTCTCTTAGACTCATCTTTACCTCTCTGTATGATCCACCTATAGCTTCCCAAGCCAGGTCTCATAGCAGCCAAGAATCAAAGTGCCTGGTCTTTTCTCATAATCACATTGAACCCTGGATAGCTATGTGCTTTACTCCAGAAGGAGAAGATTGTTACACCTGGCTCTCATCCTCCCTTAGTTTGCATTATAACCAGAAAATTATGCATTCTCGAGTTGAACCAGCTCACAAAATAACAAATGAGTAATGATACTTGGCTCTTGTTTTCCTTTTTTATTTTAAAGGACATAATATGTGTTATCTCAGAGAATGTCAGTTTGCTGATTCAAATCTGGCCATGTGGTTGGATCCAGTTGCCCTTTATAATGCCACTTTTTCTATATTTCAAATTTCTTTCCCATTCCAAATAGCATAAATGAATGCTTTTTCAAGGCCAAAACTGTGATTCCTGCCTGGATTTTTGTTGAGAATTACTCTACTCTCAAAATAAGCTTCTTGTAGGCCATGACCTTTTCCTTTCCATACTCCAGAGCCTTAAAATCTGGGGCATGTGAGATCCCTTCATATTACCTGCCAAGGAGATGTTTAGCTGAGAGTTAACACAAGTGCATGTATTTTTATTAAGTTTCAAAAATGAGGTCCTACTCTTATCCTTTGTCAATCATCTACTTACTATTTATTAGATTTCTATAGCACATTTTCTCCAAAGAGCTCAATGTATCTTAAACACATGTTACAATGCACTTTAAATAGATGTTACAGAATTTGGCATTACATTTGAGAAATACTGCTAAAATTATGAATTCCAACGGTAAATTATTAAAAGAATGAAAGGAAATTTCAGCACGATTTAAAAATTGTGTGTGTGTGTGTGTGTGTGTGTGTGTTTTAAAGACTGTTAGCTCTGTCAGAACCTCTCTTTTAAAGGATTTCAGGGTTAGCTTTGAAACAGTGAACGTTACCTATAAATATATGCACTTAACTGGCATTTGAAATGTTATGCAGTTTTTTGTTTGCAAAGGATTTGATGTTTCCTTTGATTTCTGGAAATACAACAACAGCCATTTTTGTCTAAATGTCAAATGACAGGCCCAACAGGCCTTGGATGTTTATTAGGTTGGACTTATAGGGGTTCCCAACTCTTTGTAGTTAATATGCTTTTTCTTTTCTTTTTACCATCAGTGTTGAAGCGATACTGAGCACAAGGCAGTTGTCACCAATGAGCTCTTGTCCCCTCAATAGCAGAGAGAATTATTATCTCCTTCTTTTCCAAAGAGAAAAAATAAACACATTATAATCTTTAAGTTAGAGGTAATTCAAAAAGTCAGAGGCAGGCAATGCCTTCTAATTTAGAGACATTTTCTCTTTCTTTGTCACTCCTTCCCCAAACTACAACAATAATAAAAGAAACCCCACAATCAAAGAACCAACTCTGACCTCCCCATCCTAGAAATCCCAAATTGTGGGCTTCAGTTGCATTCCACCCTGTTCTTTTCTTTCCTCCCCTTTTTACTCAGGTGGATTGCTTTCAGTTGGGGCAGTCTTCATTCCACATGAGCTTTGAAATCATATCCCTGGATCTGTATAGAACGGCAGTAGTTCAAAGTATTAGTAGCAGCCTTCCATAGTAATGCTGCCATTAGATCATTATGGCTATTCTAAGGTTCTGCCTGTGAGCATGGCATGAATTTTATATTTGGAAATAAAATCCTCCAGGGATACCACAAAGCTGCACGCCGGCCTTGCCCCTTCTTGCAGGCTGTTGGGATTGGCTGCCCTGCTTCGGTCTTGTGTTACGCAGAAATAAGTCCTGCCGTGTTTGTTTCACATAAGAACCCCTTCAATTTGTTTATAATGATCTGAATGATATTATTAGGTGAACAAAGCCACTCAATGGTGACATTTATTAACCAGTCATATCATCTGTGTTTAAATCTCCTATTACATTTCAGGGAAATTGTGTGAACCTAACTCCAGCATAACTTTTCTTTGGGGACCATTGCTTTGAATTGAGTTTGAAATAAAGTAGAAGAACATAGAAAGCAGGTTTTATTTTCAGGACAGCATTTCACTTAAGAGGTTTAGACTGAGCCAGATTATGTATAGAGCCCCACAGAAAGCTAGATGTTGGAACTCCTCAACCTAGCCCTGGCCATATGTCTGTCGGCATGAGTTAGGGAGTGTGGTTCATTTTTGAAAGAGGGATACAAGAATTGGTAAAGATAATGCTGTGGAAGTAGAGCAGAGGTGTAAAGGAATGCATGGAAGAAAACCTTGTGTATAGAAGTGAAGTCTTTGTGTGTGGGCTGGGAGAGTGATGGATTTGCTGTGACGCCTCCATGGGGATGAGTGTGCATGTGTGGGGTAATTAATGGCCACTGTTTGGGAAGAAGGCAGGCAGATATTAGCAGCTGTGGCTAGGCAGGTGAGTGAATCAGAATGTGGAGGAATTAGAATATGATTGAAGGATGATGGCCTGTGTTTATGAAAGCAAGGAAGGCTGGCCTGTGTGTACAATTTTGAATGGTGATGAAATGATGTACTTAAAATTTTTTTTATTGTGGAAAATCTCAAATATTATCCAAGAATAGAAAGACTAGTGTAATGTGCCATCATATACCCACTACTCGGCTTCAACAATGAACTCATAGTCAGTAGTTCAGTCTTGTTTCATCTTTACTTCCCCTCCTTGCCATTACTGCTGCATTAAAGGATCCCTATCTTTTTTTTTAATTACTTTATTGTTGTTCATTTACAGTTGTCTGCATTTTCCCCCCTCCACTCCCCCCCACCCCAGCCAATCCCACCTCC
>VMDR010022894.1:0-15941 GCA_007922815.1 Macrotus californicus | reverse complement strand
GCCTCCTTTGTTGACTATTAATTGACCATAAAGGCAGAGGTTGTTTCTGGGTTCACGCCAGTACCATGCTGTTTTGATTACTATAGCCTTGTAGTATAGTGTGATATCAAGTACCACGATTCTTCTAATTTTGTCCTTTTTTTTCCTCAAGATTGCTGTGACTATTGAGCATTTTTTGTGGTTCTATAAAAATATTTGGAATATTTGTTCTAGTTCTGTGATACACCATTGGTATCTTGATAGGAATTACATTGTATCTATAGATTACTTTGGGTAGTATGGACATTTTAATAATGTTAATCCTTCCTATCCATGAACACAATATATTCTTCCACTTATTCGTATCTTCTCTAATTTCTTTCTTCACTTTCTTGTAATTTTCTGAGTATAGGGATTTTATATCCTTGTTTAAATTTATTCCTAGGTATTTTTTATGCAATTATAAATGGGATTGTTTTCTTAGTTACCCTTTCCAATAGTTCATTATTGCTGTATTAAAATGCAACTGGCCCTGGCCAGGTGGCTTAGTTGGTTGGAACATCATCCCACACACCAAAAGACTGAAGATTTGATTACCAGTATGGGCACATACCTAGGTTGCAGGTTCAATCCCCAGTCAGAACACATATGAGAGGCAATTGATCTCTCTCTCTCTCTCTCTCTCTCTCTCTCTCTCTCGCTCTCTCTTCTAGATATTTATTTTGTGTCCTGCTACTTTACTGAATGCACTTATCAGTTCTAATAGGTTTTTTCTGTAGAACCCTTAGAGTTCCCTATAAACAGTATCATTTCATCTGCAAATAATGACAGTTTTACGTCTTCCTTTCCAGTTTGGATGCCTTTTATTTCTTCTTCTTGTCTGATTGCTGTGGCTAGGACTTCCAGTACTATGTTGAATAAGAGTGGTTAGAGCAGATTTGTCTTGTTCCTGATCTTAAGGAAAACGTTTTTAGTTTTTGTCCATTGAGTATGATGCTAGCTGTGGGTTTGTTGTATATGACCTTTATTATGTTGATGAACGTTCCCTCTATTCCCACTTTGTTGAAAGTTTTTATCATCAATGGGTGCTGGATTTTATTAACTGCTTTTTCTGCAACTTATGTGATTTTTCTCCTTCATTTTGTTTATGTGGTGCATCACATTTATTGACATGTAGATATTGTGCCAATCTTGCATCTTTGGAATAAAGCCCACTTGATCAAGGTGTAAGTTTTTTTCTAATGCATTGCTGGATCCGGCTTAATATTTTGTTGAGGATTTTAGTATTGATGCTCATCAGGTATTGTCTACAACTTTCTTGGTAGTGTCTTTATCTGGTTTTTGAATTAGATAATACTGGCCTGTAAAATGAGCTTGGAAGTCTTCTCTCCTATTGAATTTTTTGGAATAGTTTGAGAAGAATTGGTGTTAGTTCTTTGAATGTTTAGTAAAATTCACCTGGGAAGCCATCTGGTCCAGGACTTCTGTTTCTTTGTCATTTTTTTATTACTGCTTTAATTTCACGACTTGTATTCAATCTATTCTGATTTTCTTATTCTTTCTAATTCAGTTTTAGAAAATTGTATGTTTCTAGGAATTTATCTGTTTTATCCAAATTGTCCAATTTGTTGACATACAGATGCTTATAATATTTTCTTACAATCCCTTGTATTACTGTGGGGTTAGTTGTTACTTCTCTTTCATTTCTGATTTTATTTATTTGGGTCCTCTCTCTTTATTGCTTGATGAATCTTGTTAAAAGTTTGTCAATATTATTTATCTTTTAAAAAACCAACCCTTGGTTTCATTGATCTTTTGTATTTTTTTAGACTGTATTTCATTTATTTCTGCTCTGATCCTTATTATTCCTTTCTTCTGTTCACTTTGGGCTTTGTTTATTGTTCTTTTTATAGCTTCTTTAAGTGTAAAGTTAGATTGCTTATTTGAGATTTTTCTTGTTTCTTGAGATAGGGTAATGCTATGAATTTCCCTCTTAGGACTGCTTTACTGTGTCCCATAGATTTTAGATTATTGTGTTCTCCTTTTCCTTTGCTTCAAGATATCTTTTGATTTCTTCCTTGATCTCATTGTTAACCCATTTATTTTTAGCCACACGTTATTAGCTTCCATGTCTGTGTGTTTTATGGTTGTTTTCTTGTGACTGATTTCTAGTTTTACACCATTATGGTCAGAGAAGATGCTTGATTTGATTTCAATCTTCTTAAATTTACTGAAATTTATTGAGACTTGTTTTGTGTCCTAACATGTGTTCTATCCTAGAAAATATTTCGTGTGAGCTTGAAAAGAATGTATATTCTACTGCTTTGGAGTGAAATGCTCTGAAAATACCAATTAAACCCACCTGATCTAGTGTGTCATTTAAGGCTGCTGTTTCCTTATTGTTAAATAAGAATTCTAGTCAAGGCTTCTGGAAAACTTACAGAGAACCAGATGTTCCAAAGTGAAGGAATAGAATGCAAACAAAACCTGAGAAACAAACAGAAGGTAATCTAGAAAAGAGAAACAAATGTCAAAAGAATGCTAACAGCCTCAGAGAGGTTTAAGAAGAGAGGGCATCCATAAAACAAGAGCAGGTTACCATTATTTTTAAAGGTGCAAAGAATAAGAAAGCGTTTGTGGAAATAAAAAGGTGTTATTTACAAGCACTGAAAGAAGGAGTTCAAGAAAACTTTCAGAGAATAAGTTTAAAAAAAGACAAAGAGGAGACAAGTGTACTTAAACAACAACAAAAATAAAATAAAATACGACAAAGAGGATATATAACAGAAAATTATACATGTAGTGCTCACTTTGGCCACACATATACTAAAATTGGAATGCTACAGAAAAGATTAGCATGGCCCCTGCAGGTGGACGACACATAAATTTGTGAAGCATTCCATATTTTTATAACTTACAGGTCTTAAAAGTCAAATTATTTAAAGAGTACATAATACAATAAATAGGCAATAAAACTTTTATCTTTAACTGTCAAAAAAGGAAAATCATACATTTAACATGTGTTTCATTTTCTTAAAATGACTATTAATTATATTAATATTGATGAATGACACATGAGAACTTAAGAAATAAAATTTATAATCTGGGTCTCTAGATGTCTATACATTATCACAGGATGACAGAATATTAATGCTTAAAAAAAGGTAGAAATCATCTAAGTCGGTAATGTCTAAAGAGTATTTCACTGAGGACTAGGATCTGACAAAATTTTTCTCATCAGGTTTAAAGAGAAGCTGAGCAAACAAAGCCTCATGTCCTTTCATCCAATTTAACCAAGGTGCTTTTGTTTGATCTGTTTTTTTATTCTGGGGTCTTATGTAAAATTTCATTTGCAAAGGAGTTATTTGCCACAGAACTAGGCTGAGACAAGCATCGTTAATACTTATGTGTCCCAGGCAAACTATATTTTTAAAATATTTGTTCATTTACATAGAAGTACTGAACACTGTGTGAAGGGGCAGAAAAACAAGACTGCTAGTGGTGCGGTCCAGCCTTCCCTCTGTTGTCCCAGGCATCTTGGATGCAGCCCAAGCTTGCAGTTTAAGAGAACAACAGCCCAGTGGTAAAGCAGAGTTCCTTCGTGTAGAAGGGTTTATCCTCCATCTGTTGTTTCTTAAGCTTGCTCCTTGGGAATCTCACCCAATATCCCAAACAGCTTACTCTCGGATCACATATGGTGCTCTTCCTGAGAGGAGTCTTGATCAATTCCGTTTTCTCCATCTCATTTTGTTTCCACTGCTGTTTTAACACCTCATATAGATGGGGATATCCCAGGCAGCTACTCAGCAGGCCAGCCCCATTATCTGGCTCAGTGTATTTAATATAAATGTCTGATAACCACTAATTGAAATCAAACCTCTCATCTGCTGCTAAAGAAACTGAGACCTAGAAGACAAAGTGACTTAACCAAGTGACTTTCCCATTATATGCTGCCACGGCCTCTAATCGCTTCACTTGGGTATATCATTCCGTCTCAAACAGACATAAGCTACCTCGGTTAAGACTCATTGCTTAGATTCTTTTTCTAACTCCTTCAGCACAATGTTAAGAATAAAACAGGTGTCCAGTAAGTACTTGCTGGCAAGTCTTTTTAAAAACAGTTTTTACAAAGAAAACCAACTTCCATTTTCAAGTAGTATACAGCAGGATGTAGTAGCTCAACAACATTTTTGCTTGCAACCATTGGGGAAAAAAATAGAAAAACTATTTTTAAATAATGTTTTTAAAGATATCAGATAACTGGAGGAGAAAAAAAACCCTAAATCCTCTAAATTCCCATCAAAGAAAATGTCCCCTCTAGGACTAGCTGACAAATGCCAACTATTTTCTCTGCCTGTCGTGGTGCTAGCAAAGGTAGAGGTAATTTGCCATGGGAAAGACAAACCTTTAGGACAGTTTTAACAGTCCCACAGATGATGTTGAAGGATTCTGATCTAGTCACAGCCCCAAATTTACCATCGTTTTTCCCAGTGGAACATCTAAGGAGGTTTAGGGAAGTACAAAAGGCTGGTAACAAAAATCGAAAGGTGATCGCACCTGTTGGCAGGTATTGAGGAAGGAGCTTGGTTGGAAAGGGGAGGGTGGGAACTTCTGGTAGTGAAGAATATGTTCTACAACTGATTTTAAGAGGTGTGTACACACACGTGTCTGTGTGGGTAAAAACTACAGTTCTCCCATATAGAAAAAAATCCCAGTTCTTTCCTTCTCCTGTGAGCCTTTTCCCTGGGTGTCTCCCTGACTGCTCACACCAAACACTTCACTTCTGACACTTATGGCACAGTAAAGAGGGAGAGAGTGGTCGGGGGAGAATGGACAAGACACACTAACATTTCAGGGAAAAAAAGAGGGGTGGCTGGGAAGAACTTGTTGTCCCTTGGAACAGAACGGAGACCAAAAGAGGCCAAGAGAGGAAGTGGCATGGAAAGGGAGGGAGAGACCAGCAGGGGGCAGATTTTGCTGGTTCTTTTTGGCCTTGATAAAAATATGGATTTCTTTTCTATTTATAAGGAGAAGTGACGGAAGGTTCATAAGCAGAGAAGTGACATGATGTAATTTATGTTTTAAATAAAGTACTCTGGCTATGATTTAAGATTAGAGTGGAGGTAAGAGACCAGTTAAGAGGCCATCACGTAGAGAGTTGTTGTTGGCAGGGGCTTGGGTGACAGAGATGGCATCAGAGAACAGTGGAGACTTGAGCTTCGGGGATGTCATCAGCAGGGCTTGCTAATGGATAGATGTGTGGATTGGAAGAAAGCCTTTCCTTCTCGTTCACCGAGTATTCAATGCCCTAGTCTCCCAACACACCATTTCTGGTAGAGCTCCTTCTGTTTTACAGATTTCTTTCTCTCTCCCATTCCTCTATTATACCCTAAATACCATCTTGTACCCCCTCTTTCCTCTCTCCAGTCCTTGGTATTCTCTAAGTGCTTGATACTTTTTTCCTCTTCCTTCTACAGATCCCCCTGAGTTTTTCAAAACAGGGGCAAAACATTTTTCTACTGCCTTCATTCCCAAATTTGTCTCCTTACTTAGGCCAGCCTCCTGGTACTAGATGTCATGGCTTGTGTGGCCCCACAAGTGCTTCAGACTCAACATGTGCTACACTGAACTACGTCCACTCCTGAACCTTCCCCTGAATTTCCCTTATTGTTTAATCGCATAACTTTTATCTCATAATCCAAGCCAAACACCTGGGGGCTATCCTAAACCTTTCTTCTCAGCTCTTGTTACCTGTCAGTCACAATGCCCTGTCAACTTTACACCTTAATACTTTGGCACATCTCATCCCAGCATCCACCCCTCTTGTTACTTCCTTAATTCAGACACTCATCTTCTCTATATAGATTGTTTCAAATATTCCTCCAGATTTGTCTCTCTCAGTTCAATCTCTTTAAATCCAGACTCCACCCTGCCTATGACATCCTTGTGCGGTCTGTATATTACTCAATCCAAACATCCTTGAGTGGTCTGTATACTACTCAATCCATTTTTATTTTTTCTGTGCTTCAAACTTCCATGAGTTCCATTGGCTCTGAGGTAAAATGCAAGTTGCCTACATGGCATGCCAGACTGTCTGTGATCTGTACCCCACTTACGGCACTCACCTCATCTCCCATTATTTCTCAGCGAACACCATGTGCTACAGCTACACTGAATTATTTAAGTTCCCCCAATTTTCCATAGTGTTCTGTGCCTGAAAATCCAGCTCAAGTGTTTCCTCCTCCAAGAAGTCTTCCCTCACCCTCACAGATTCAACCAAGCTCTTCTTTACTTCAAAAGTTTACTGTGGACATCTCTCCTACATCCCACGGGTTTTACACAGCAGCTAACACTGTAATCGTGGTCATTCCTGTTCCTCGGGTCCTACTCTTCGTTCGTCCTCCCGTAGGCCACCATGCGTTTGAATGTGCTCTGACAAAACGTGAGTCTTATTGTTTTGTGTTGATGTATTTTTCATTTCTGAAAATGGTATTGTGTCCTATATCTCCTTTTATAAAAAACCAATTATATGTCTTGGCAAGGCATCCATGTTGCTTTATTACAATTGGTGTGATGCTTCTAACAGATTACTCCATAATACCCCAAGGAGGAAACACCCACCACATTTTATCCATATTTCTGCAGGTGAGGTGCAAACAGAATGCCTTCAGCTCTTTGCTCAGAACTAAGGTGGCAGTGAACACACTTGTTGATGTCTCTCTCTTCTGTAAATGAACTGCAATTTGGCCTGCTAAGAGTACATACACACCAGAGAGACGGTTAAAACAAATGCCTCGTTTTTGCAAATCAGGACTGCCACCTTTTTCTCCACGCTGATGAATAAATCATTATCTGTTTGTCATAGCCACCTTTTTTAGGTCAGTAAATACGCGGAGTCTCCCAAGCTACCAACTGGTTAACTCGGTTTTGCACCTGCACAACAATGACCTTACGAGACATCTGTTCTCTGTTTGACATCTCTTTAATTTTCTTAGTGGCTTATGGACAAAATCACTTGACTGAAACTTTTTCAAGTTTAAGTTATTTGGATTCACAAGAGCATTTTTCTCCCTGTTATAAATCAAGGAACCCAGTAAGATTAACTGCCTACATGTGAGCTTCAAAAGAGCCTGTATGGCCAGACGGAGTTGAAAGAAACACATAATTCCCTAACACGCTAAAAACAAGCTGATCAAAGTTATCGGGGCTGGTTACTTAATGCCGCACTTCCTCATTGTCGTACAATCGGATTTCAAGTAGTTTGAATCTAAAGCATGTATTCCTAGATCTCAAAAGTCTTCCTTTGTGGAGCGGGGGAGGGGTGAAAAAAACCTATCATTTCCATATCCTGACTGGTCAAAATGTGTGTTTAGACAAATCTAAACTAAACACCAGGCTAAAAATTTCTCAACCGAATTTGTGACATTCCATGTGTTTTGGGAATTAAAAGAAAAAGAAGAGAAACCTGGGAATGAACCATTTCAAACAAGAACGACTCCTATACAGAATAATCATGGAACCCTGGAAGCAAAAGGAATCATAAATCCTTAGATATTATGTACTCAAGAGGGGGATTGTTCAGACCCTTGGAATTCTAAGGAGGTTCCCAGGGTCAGCCATGCGAGAGCTGAGGAGACCCAGAGGGCGGGGACTCACCAAAAGAGCTCTCTTTTTATTTTATATGTATGTTTTAAATGTTGTGCTTTTATGGAAAAGGTGAGTTGAAAAATTTCTACTCCTTAAAAATAAATGGGACGTCACTGATCCAGCCCAGTCGCGCACACAAATCAATTCCTTCTATGACATCCTTGACAGGCAGTAATCTGAGAGCCGCTTGAACATTGCCGTCATTGTGAGTTCATTATCCCAAAGCAGCTCATTTCCATATTGGATATCTCAAGTTCTTGGGAAGGTCCTCCCTTCTAGAGTGCCAAGTTTCATCTTCCTATAAATTCTAAGCTCTAGTTACGTCCTCTGGGATAATACAGTATTTCTATTTGTTACCTCCCTCCTCCATGTCCCTTCAGCACTTAAAGTATGATTTTTTTCTTCATGTGCCACACTTTATTTACATTTTGAGACTAGTGTTAATCTCCAAATCACATGTCCACACATCTATTTTCTTCTTTGTTGATTCCACTTAAATGCATGGTGTCTTCCACAAAGACCATAAACAGATATTTACCATGTCTGTTACATGGAATACACAGAAAGAGCTTTGTAAGAGAAATGCATGGACCTCACCGCCACCCCCCACCCTGGTATTTCTTGATTATAAAGACAGGTATCAACACAATCCTGAATATATTCTGGATACCACTACTAGTCAGCACCCACATTGTTTCAAAAATGAACATGACTGTGACAATTCGCATTGTCCCTGCTCCTTTGGACCACCTCCACTGCTGCTGATCCACTGAGCAAGAAGGAGAGAGCAGGCATGGCATCTCTGGTGTTCCTTCTTGAGACTTTTCCTTTTCAGAAACACAGCCATCTGACCCTACTTCCCTGTTTCCATCCTATAAACCTGAATTCTATTTCAAGTACTCCATGTCTGCATTTAAATGACACTACCTTAACAAGAGGGGAAAAATCAGCCCGTATTTTTCATCCTGTTACCTAAAAACATAAAGTGTATATATATTAAAAATATCCTTATAAATATCTGGGTCATGTTGATCAGCTAGAATCCGTCCACTTAATCTATGGGTATTTTTATGGTGGTAGCTAGTCAAGACATCGGCATGAGCAGAAGGCTGATGATTTAAGACAAGCGTGAGATCCACCAAGGTGCAAGGCATGTGTGTTCGTCTTTCTGGTGACAGTGGAAGCCTCAGATACTTTTTCTTTTGGACAGCACTATACATCGCCGCTCTTAAAGTTTAATGCTACACAAACTTTGCCAGTTTGTTAACAGCGGTACATTCTGTGCATCCGCCTTTCATTAATATCAATTTTTGCTACAAATCTAACTGATGAAGAAGCTTCCTTACATTTGGGTCTGCATTTTACTTTCTGGCTATGTACCCCATTTTCAAAACTGGTCTGTGGAGGCCGCCCACTTTTCCTGTGACATGAACTATTGACATGTCTCTTTTGTGCCAACTAACCTTGCCTAGTTCCTGAGAACACAGAGCTCGTAAATTCTCCAGTGTTAAATCCCCAGCTGTACTATTCACATTAGCTGCTCCTTTACCTTTTTCATCATGTCATCTTCTAAGATCACCTTCTTTCTGTCACTTCTACTGTGCAAACATGCATCTTGCAGGCACGGGTTAGGCCTTTCTAATTTTGGTCTCCGCGGGGCACGAGCCCAGATTATTCGAGGCCCTCATCCTATATTGGTCCATATTAAACTAGAAGCAAAATATTTTTTTTCCACACTAGAACTGAAAGATGATAGGTAATAAAAACAGGCCCTAATATCTCAGTCTAGGGTAAGCCTAACTATCTGCCACAAGCAAGAACCCTCACCTTCCCAAAATCTACATTCTAGCTCCTTCAAAACTCTACTTTTCTATGTGTTCCTCCAGACACATAGAAAAGCCAAGAAATCCACCCAAGGAATATCATGAGAAAAGCGTTTTGAAAGTGTGTTCCCATCCATACAAACCAAACCAAGGAAATAAAACCCTGCAATTTCAATGACAATTCCACTGGAAGGATGGAGACCTCTGATAACACCCTCCCCAAGGGACAGAAGGTTTGGGCACCTGTGTGGGTGGAGGGCCAGCGTGATGCTGTACTGCAACCAGCAGACTGAGTTTAAGAATCGGAATCCTATGCCAAAGCAGGTGGGAACATAAAAAATTAGGTGTTCAACCCCCAGTAAACCTTGCTGGAAGCAGAAAAAGTACAACTATCCAGTAATTGTGGGTGGCACAATTATGAGAAAATTAGAAATAAAATCATACTATTTAAAGTCTCCAGCGGTAGGGAACCTTGGAGGAAAAGGTGCGAGCTATGTAAAAAGCCGAGAGTAAAGGAGACAAGTTACGCCCCAGGAAAAGCCACTTCACTCCCTCCATTTTGAAAGCCTTGGCAGCCTGCAGCATTAGAAAATGAAATCCAAACTCAGTCCATGGTAACTTTCCAACCCTGGATTCACAGAATAAACTTTTACCCATATACACCATATATACATGTGCACACACTCACTCCTGTTTCATTCGAAAATAAGCCTGCCAGAACCGAACGAAAAACATCCTCAATGGCCTGGGAGAAAGCTCTCGGTGTGTGGCCGGGAATGAAGAGCTTGGTAGTAGGGATAGAGTGATACTATCAGCGGGAACATCCCCCTTCACTTCACTGAGTTGCATTCATGTCCCTAGTGTCATCAGTGTTCATGTCACCTAGGGAGCAATGACAATCAAGTTTATGTGCTCAGCCGTGACCTCCCCTCTGAGTTTTAGTCCATCGTGTACTCAGATGCGCACTCTATGGCTATATAGCGATGGCATAAGGGCACCTGAATATCAACATGGGCAAAATGAACCTGTAATCTCTCCTCACACCTGGATTCCTTATCCCAGGAAATAGCACCCTCACCTCTCCAACTGTACAAGGCAAAAACCTGGGAGTCACTGCTGATGCATCACACCATCATACAAATATCCAACCTGGTTTCATGTTTGGTCATTTCTTACCCAGTTCTTCATTCTGTCCACTTCATATTTTAGTCTTTCTTAGCTGTCCTCTTGTTCATCTCGCACTGTTCTAGTCTCCTAGCAGGTGTCCCACATTCACCCTTACCTCTCCAAACTGTTCTTCACACCAACCTTTCCCCATCACTCCCAGTCTAAGAATTCTTATCCTGGCCACAAAATCTTTAATGATCTGGTTTCTGCCTACCATCCAAGCATCAGCAGATATCACTCTACTTCTCATTCTAATTCCACACTGAACCATTTCTTCAACCCTTCAGAGCACCTTGCTTCCTTCCTGTAACAGAGTTTTGGCTAAAGCAACTGCTTCCTCTTGGGATTCTCTTCTAGCTGACCTGTCTTCACTTTTCAGATCTTAGTGAGCTCAGGTGTCATGTCGTTAGGGAAGCCTTCCTAACACTTAGACTGGATTGGTACCTTTTTTTTGCCATCACAGCACTTGGTACCTTTCCTTCTGAGCACTTATCGTAATGGTGGTTTTATATTTGAATATGTGTCCTTTTGATTCAAGTCTCTCTACCCTGCCAGACTTTAAGTTCCTAAAGTGCAGGAACCATGCCTAGTTTTTTCACAACTGTGTCCTTCGGACCTTGATACTACTGCCTGATCCACAAGCATTCAGTCAACACTTTTAATGAATGTATGTATGAGTGAATGAATGAAAACTGGCACCGAAAAGTTCAGTGTGTGGGAAAAACCAGTGGGCTGCTCTCTTCTTATTCATTCATGTAACATCTAGTGTTTGAATACAGAGCACTGGCTGACTACTTGATTTTGTAGGCTGAGACTATTTTTGGTGGGTTGAGCAGCAGTTTGCTCTGTAGACATTAATTCCATATGCTACCCATCTAGACCACAGGGTGCACTTCTGCATACTCTTTTTAAAAGTCCAGTTGAGTCAATGTGCTTGAGCCGCAGAGTAAGACAAAGCCCTGGCTGACCCATGCTCATGCGTAACTTTAAGGAGGTCACAGCAGCCTTGCCTTGCAGGGAAGGAAGGGGGCAACTCTTCCGGTTACCACCTCCACACCTGCCTCAACAGCCATGTTGATCGCACCTGAGCCTCATTGTGTCTACACTTACAAAGAAGTGAGACCTGGTCATGTGGGTCAGAAGTCAGTCTTGAGAGGTCACAAGCTCTAGTCACACCAATAAGAGCAGGACTCATGACATCTCACTTGGCACCTGTAGGAGAAGCCACCTCCTCAGTGAAGTTTTCTTCCTACTGCATCATGACAGGAAATTACTGAAACAACTTTGGCTGCCAACCTTCTATGGTAAAGGAGTTTGGGCTGGTACAGTCTCAACAAACAAACTTTTTAATTAAGTTGAATATAAATAGTTTCACCTGATAACTACATCATCTTGTACATGAGCAATATTTAAAGACTCAAGTGTCTAGGCTAGGCTGAGATAAGAACACAGAAAATGCATGAAAAGGTCCAAATGACTAGTGTCTGCAAATATATCCCAAAAATATTTTTTATACTCTTTTGGTATGTCTAGTTCTGATCGAATCAAAGAAACCAGATGTTAAGAGAAAGGAAAAAAAAAAAACACCACAAAATAATTTGTCTGACGATTTTACAAAAACAAAAATGAAATTAGATCATTCATTTCTCAAAATTCCAGCATGTCTACTGTGATCCTAAGTGGGTCTGCTTATCTGAAGTTACACAATGATCGTGGTTAATGCCAAATCCTATTTCCACAGAAGATATGGAGAGCTTTGTTTCATCTCTGTAATAGCATTAACTAATATAGTGAAGCACTTGAGAATTTATAAATCATAGCTACATGCACTGTATCACTGGAGTCTGGGACCCCTGAGAGGCGGTGTGGGCATATTTTATTACCGTGTTGATCCTGTAACTGAGGACCCCGAGGCTCAGGTAAGTTTACTAGGGATAGTATATTATTTTCCATACTTCAGACTTAAAAGCCAAATCCAATCTTCTTTCCATTATTCTACACCACAGGTTTTTTTTTTTTCTTTGTTTTTCATTGTACCATTTAAAAGTAGCAATTCATTGGAAAAAAATTTATATGCTCTGTCAAGTAGGTACATTTGTGTTATGAAGAGAAACAGAGGATATCAGTTTTCTGAAATATTTACTGTTGTATAATTTAGTGTTGATTAAGTCTACATAGAGCTCATAGTAAAAATGACAACTTCTGCTAGAGAAATGTGAGCTATGAAACCTAAATCTGCTGTGTTTCTACTTCTGTATGTTTGGGAGATAAGTTCATAGTTCCTGGCCAGTAAGGTTTCATTTTGGTTCACTCAGAAATGTCACTGCCACTATTCTCTTTCTGAGCTGATTTTTTTTTGTATTTTATTATTAAAAGTATTTTTATTTACCAAGCAATTGATCAAAAATTAAATATTTACTCTTAGCCCCACACTGAAATCTGAGGTAGACCTGGGTGGATAAGATACAGTGCACTCACCAGTTGCTCAGACTTGCTTGGTGAGTTGGGTAGATCAGAAGCCAGCTGCAGGCAACAGGTCCCCGGTACCAACATTTCAGACCATCTGTGCTGAGTACAGGGAAGGGAGAGGAAGAATGGGTGAAGACAGTCAGTAAAAGCTACATGAGAGGGGAAGGTAAGCTGAGGCCATTTGTGGAAGCTAGAATCTCAGTAACTTGCTGACCAGAGCAGAAGTACCTAGCAAAAACAACAGAGCATGATCTAGACTTGAGTCATCAGATCTGTTACATTGTCACTATGGCTACTATTTCCCTGCCCTATCTAGAAGACAGCTAGGGACTACAGATAATGTCCTTGGACATTTTATTTTACAATACCCCCAGACAACGGTCTTCACTTGGCTACAAAGTTGGTCACCCAAAGACCTCTGCCTCCAAGGGCAAGAGATCCTCTCCTCTACTCTACTCTATGAAACTGCCTCCCTCCCATTAGGGAAATGATGACAGTCCTTACAAGGTAAACCTAGTCCTCTTCCTGTCTAAACATTTGGGGGAAATCGCTGTAAGAGTTTGCTTTTCTTGCTCCACAGTAGAGCATGACTGCCTACCCTACCTTCCTTTTGCCCTCTTGGTCCCCACTGACTAGATGAGAGAGAAACCCTTAGCACCGCAGATTTCACTTACCTCCACAGGGAACATCACACTTCCTCTTTGAAAGAACTTGTCATGAGAAGTGGCAATTTCCAAAAATTGGGTTATCTCAAGTGAAGCCAGGGGGTTGGACCTGGATGAGCAGCTTCACCTTCCCTTCTAAGAACTGCTCTCTACGTCAAGGAACATCCACCATCTCCTCACTCTCCTTTTGAAGGAGACTCTGATTCCATTTCCTCAACCAGCTCCTAAAGCACATGTGTGAATAATCTCCCATTACCCATTCCTCCCAGATGGCAGACAGAGTCAAATTCACAATTTAAACTTGATGTGTTTAATGAGTTTGTGTGCTCAAGGGATTATCAAACCGTGGCTGTAGAATGGGTGAAACAACTTCTCTGAATTTCTGCCCCCACCCAACTCTGTCTCTCTCTCTCTCCTCTCTCTCTCTCCCTCTCTTTCTGAACACACATGCACTCAATTTAAAGATGAGGCTCCTAACTGGCTCACTCCTCCACATCAATAAAGTTCAAATATCTTCATCAGAATGAATAGGTTCTACGTGATCCAATCCCTGCTTACCTCCAGAATCAAATCCCCACTCTCCCTCCCATATTGAACTGCCAATATTTCCTAAAACATCCAAATACCTAGATCACTGTGCATGCTATTTATCTGTCCAGAATGCTCCCCAGCCCCACCCACTCCAACCTCACCTTGTCTCACACACTCTTAATCACCCTTTAGCTCTGAACTGAGAAGTAATGGGTCTCTGATCTCTGGGATTAGCTACTGGCCTCTCCTCTGTGCTCCTGTGTGTCCTGCACTGAAACTCAGGGAAGTACTTACTGTGCTATATGAAGGTAGTATGTTTACCTACCTGTCTCTCCTTGAGGAAAGAAACTATGACTTATTACTCTATCTGTAGTGTCTTACATAGTCCCTGCCTGGCACATAGCAGATATTCAAGAAATATTTATTGAATGAGGAAATAATTGAATCAATTAATCTACAAGTTTCATACAGAGAACCTGAGAAAAAACAGTATTATTACTCTTCTATGATAGTGTCTCTTCTACGTTGTAACCCCTGCTGGATCATGCTGCCTTTACAAGGATTTAAAATTAGAGGTGCACACCTAAGCATTGTATGTTTCCTTCAAAGGAGAACAACAAGCTTCCTTTTACTTCTCTCATTTTCAACTTTAAAATGTTTCAACATGTTTTTTAAATTTAACATGTATACCATGTAATGATCATTTTAAAAAAGGCTGATCCCAAAGCCATAGACTTGCCTTTATTCAAGTACACCATGTTTCTCCCCTGTACTTCCTCCCATTCTTCTGTTTCCTAGCTGAATACTATTGTGTGTTCTTCATCTTTGCCTTTCATCGGGCTCAGCTACATTTTTCCTTTTCAGATCTCTAGTAATCTCTCTCCTCCCTGAATTTTTCTACAGCCACCATTCTAGATGGGTTCTGAATAGATTCTTAAGCAGACATCTGCAATTAATTGATTCAGTCATTTCTTATTTCCATAAATATGTACTCAATATCTACTATGTGCTAGGAAGTGTGCAAGCCATGCACTTGCTCCCAGTTTTGGTCCTGCTAATTGCCAGACACACACGACCAGACCAAGCTACCCAAATACCAGATTCATGATATCCAGCCCCTTCCCAAGACACCGTTGGTTGTGTCCATCTCTGGAAAATACAATCTGCCCCAGTCTTAAAGCTTAAAAGTGGCAAAACCAGGCATTGCATATTTGTTAGTTTTCTTTTCTCCTTAGATAAAGTATAATATCTTTCAGAGATGAAATCATAGCATAAGTTTCCCACAGGATAGGACAATAATTACAAGCCAAAATAAATGTTTTGATTTAAAAGAAACCAGAAAGAATGAAAGTTAAATGGTATGGGATGTTTTTTAAGGTGATGAAAATGTTCTAAAATTGACAGTGGTAATGGTAATACATATATAAAAATATAGTTAAAATGAGTGACTTGTACATTTAAATGGGTAAGTGGTATGATATGTGAACTGTATCTCAATAAAACCACTTAAATAGAGAAGAAATTAAGACTTCCCCATATAAACAAAATGAAGAGAGCTTATTACTTTTATGATGAATAGGCAAATTGATCCTAAAATCCACACAAAATTGCAAGAGACTCTGAATAGCCAAAACAATCTTGAAAAAGAAAAACAAAGTTG
>VMDR010022893.1:0-15934 GCA_007922815.1 Macrotus californicus | reverse complement strand
TTGAGAACTATTTTTCCAGGGTCACAGATTTTCTGAGATACATATAAATTTTTCTTACTTCAAGCAAAATGTAATACAACACATAACTTGGAGTCAGTAAACTAACTGTTTGATAATTAAATTTAAAAAAGAGTTACTCAAAAATATCTTGTTACATAAAGGTAGAAAATCTTGAGAGTTTCAGTTCTTGAGAGGTGTAAATTCTGTACAGAAACACATTGAATATTACAATTATTTCTCTGAATCAGGGGGCATTATATTTGGTAATAGAAATGTGAGTTATAGGCCCACTGTCCATCATTCAATGGAAGACTTTTAACCGCAGAACATAAATTGTATGTCTACGCAAGTTATTGTTACATCAGGCAACGAGAGATGCAGTAGCCGCTGTCATATTCTACCTCCAGGAGGGTTACCAGAAACCAGTACAATGACAAAATATTACAGTTATCTTTCTTGTTGGTTTTGGAAAACATCAAAAGGAAATAATAAAATAAATTCCATATGGACAATTATTCACCAACTTATTAAATTTAAGGATGTGCTCTGTTACAATAACAAATATAACTGCTGCTGCATTTATTCCCATTTAATAGGTGGCAAAAGAAGCTAAGTTTTAGCATTGATTTTTCCTCTTTTTAAAAATAATGAAAGATACACTCATATCCTGATGTCATAATTTTATTATCAAAATGTCCTTAAAATTTGAAAGCTCTGGTCTTTAATAGAAATATTAATGTGAATTTTCTTGGTGTATTCTGTATCATTTTGGTACTGAAGCTTTGTAACATCACAGTGTAAAATAAGAAGTATATACCTTGTTCTTGGCATTTCCCCACCCATTCCGGGTACAAATCTAAAATTCTTGCAAAAAAGCGGTGTTAAAATAATCTTTCCTCCTAACATTTACTCTTTGGTCCCAGTTCCTGACATAAAGCTCCCAAATCCTTTGGAATTTTCTGGGTGATAATGAAACTGGGAAAATGACCCATAGGTCCATCAGCCTGCTGTCACGAAAGCCAAACTCCTGAGCCAGGTACTGGTTGAAAAGGAAAGAGATTTATTCAGGACTCTATAACCTGAAAAGATGGCTGGCTCATGTCTCCAAAACCATTTTAGCATCTCAGGTATCCTGGTTAGGCTATACATAGGATCTGTGGGAATGTGGTGTCTAAGGAAATTCTGGCAACGTGCAGTTTCTCAGCTCTGCTCTCGGTATATCCTGCATGTGTCATCATGTGGTCCCATTGCTCTATCTCCAGTTTTACTGCTGACGTTCAGAAGCCAGACATGCAGGCAGCATTTCTGCTGGTTCGGGTATGAATTGCTGACATTTGTCCAGTCCTTGTACTCAGGGTGGTTCCTTGGTCAGGCAGGAACTGCAACTGCTGATATCTACAGGTTACTCATGAGGAGGTTTTTAACTACATGATTTTTCTATTAGTCTTTTAGTATAACCTATTCTTTATTACTTGCTTAGTATATTGTTTTATCTTTTCAATCACTGTTACAATAGGAATGTCTTTTGTTTTAATGTAGTGACTCTTGGTGGACTCCTGGATGAAAGCTGGTGAGAGAAAGACTAAGCCATGATTGGAAGCTTGGAACTTTCAGCCCCATCCCCCTATCCTCCAGTAAGGGGAGAGGTGCTGAAGATTGAACTAGTGATTGGTGATGCTTACTTGATGAAGCTTCTATAAAAATCCAATAGTACAGAGTTTGAAGAGCTCCCAGATTTGTGAACTTACCTATGTATCAGGAGCGTGGTACATCCCAACAGAACTTCCTGCATTCAGAACTCTTTCAGCCCTCACCCTATCTACTTCTTCATCTGGTTGTCTACCTATATCTTTTATTATACAACAAACTGTTAAAGGTAAATAAGTGCTCTCCTGCGCTCTGTGAGCTCTACTGGCAAATGATCACAAGGTGGGGGAGACAAGGGAACCTCTGATTTGTAGTCAAGTTGAACAGTGGTTGTGGGTAACCTGCAAACTTACCACTTATAACTGGCGTCTGAAGTGGGGACAGTTTTGGTTGTACTGACTCTTAAGCTGTGGGGTCTGCACTAACTCTGGTTGGTGTCAGAATTGAATGGATTGTAGGACACCTGCTGATGTCACAGAAAATTGCTTGGAGTGGAGGGAAAAACTGACATTTAGTGACTGGAAGTGTCGGAAGTGTTCTGTCTGCATAGTAGGGAAGAAGCATACAAGTTTTTCTCCTGTTATAATAGTCATTACTCCACTTTAGAATATTTCTTCACTATGTTTTTTGAACTAATTTTAGCACTTAGCCAACCAGCATTTCTCTAATTCAGGACATTGAACTAAAACCAGAACCATTTTATCATTTTTATAAACTAGGGAGAATGTATAGAACCTTTGAGCTTGTCATGACCCAAGAAAGATAAAAGAAAATTATACCTTCCTTCTAGATGTATAGATAACATATATTTAAATATAAATTTTATATACATGTTAAAAATAATATTTTTCCTCCTACCTTCTAAGTTATTCTAGCTGGGCTAATAATCAAATTAACAAAGATTAAAAGAAAAAAATCAAATTATTAATACAAGTATATGGGGAATTCACATAGGCAGAAAAATTCCAAGGACAGTGGAGCAACATTGGGTATATATAACATTTTAAACAATGGAGAAAAAGTAGGGGGTCAAAATCTCAGATTTCAGAAGTGAGCATTGGCAAGTTGTAGGTAGTTGAGGAAGAGGGGAACATGCATGGCAGGCAAATTCTTGCAAGGCAACTCAGAAACAATGTGAAACAACAGGTATCTAGTTAACAGGCCTGGCCTGAAGCCCTCCTGTTTAGCATGCTTAATTTAAATAAGGCTAAGGCAACCTCCTAAGATATTCTTCCTGGAGTAGGCCTTTCTATCTGAATCTTTTAGGCAGGAAGGGGGAGGGTCAAGGGTTCTTTCTAAGTCTTTTGTTTCTTAATAAACAACTTAAAATCAATATCCCCAAAAGATAGCTTCAAGGTGGCAAAACTTTGGTTCCCTTCATATATTATAACTTATATAGCATAAATTATATAAAAGTATATAGTGTGTGCATGTGTGTATATATATGTGCATATGTATATGCTTTAAAATGTTAAAAGAAAATGAAAAATTTAAATTAATAAATATTTAAACATCTGCAAAATAATCGTTAACATTTTGTCTATTCATCAAAATTTAATTACACTTGAAAAGAATTTCACTCACTGGAATAAAAACTCAATGATGGCAAAGATTTCTGTTCTTATGTTGTCTGATATATACCAAACTTCCTGAACAATGTATGGCACAAAGTACATTAACACAAATTTTGAATTAACAAATAAATGTGTATGTAGTAGTAACTTTTCTTGTTTACATGTATCCTTGTGTATTCACAGTGATTTCAGAAAAATCATAAGCAGTGATATAGTAAAGGGGAAACTTGGGAGTCTAAACATTTTCAAAGCAATTTATAAAAAATGGTCTCAAAATATTTCTAGTTCCCCAAAAATGTATGATAAAATTATCTTTAAAAACAGTATACTGAGGTTATTGTTCTAGGGTCCCCAACAGGCCATGTGGAACTATTATGGCAGTGTGTATTAGTTCTGAAATAACCATGTCTGTGGTCTCTCTCAGGATGCAGAGGAAACCAGTCATATGCTTATTCAGCCCAGGGAGAGACTACGCCTTGTAATTCTTTTGTATACTACAAAATGAAGAATTAAATGTGATCTGGCTGATGTTTACTGGTTACCTGTGACATTTCCAATACTTTTTAAGTGTGTATCACAAAAACTAGATTAAGGCATAGCTCCTGTTTTCAGAGTACTTGCATTCCATTTGGGAAGATAAAAAATATATGCAAAATTGTTTTGTAATTGCTTTGTTTTTTTGGGGGGGGCCACAAAGAGAAACATTTAAAGGATGTCATGATAAATAGGTAACTATCACCACCTTGTGCTTTTTTTAAAGACACAAATTTCCATAAATCTACTAATAAATAGTAATTTACATTCACAATTTAGTCATTGTGTGAGCTTCTGTTGCAGCTGATTGATCCTGATTTGTGAGCAATTTGCCTTTGGTGGGCATAGAAGAGCCAAAAAGTAAATTATTGATAAATTTTCTCTCCACCCTATCCAGACCCCCACTGACACAGAAACTGGAGATAAAAATGGCCCCTGACCAAGAAATTAATGGAATTCTTAAGAAAGGCAATTGCAAATTTTGGATTGCTCCTTATGTAGCAGCCATTGAGATTCCTGTCTCAGCGATGGGCCTGTGTATTATTCCCCAGGTGACTAAGGAAGCACAATTTACAAGTGCAGGAAGCTATGGATTAAAAAAGTGAAGGAACGAACACTTCCATGCTTGATAACTTGATAGAAAACACCAGAGGAGAGGTGGTTAGGTCGGCATTAGCAGCTAGAAGTTAACAAAGAAGAAGGGGGCTAGATGTGGCTGAGCCTGATCAAGTCTGGAAGTTACAGCTTCAGACTCCCCAGGGGATAGGTATGTAGGAAGGATCAGCTTTCCAATCTCCCCAGGAAACCACAGGTCCATTCCCTACAGATTACTGGGGGTGGGAGTGGGGAATAAGCAATTAAGGGGAAATTCTTCTGCTCCGTGCATGTACAGTAGAAGCCAAGATGGCAACCATAAAGGAGAGGTATTTGGCCTGGGGGGGAAAATCAGGTAAGATGAGAGCATGAAATCCTGGAAGATAAAGGAAAGAAAATAGATAGAAGGAGGGTCCAGCACAAATCCATGAAGAGCCAGGAAAGAGATTGATTCATTTCAAAGAAAGCTTGCTCCTTTCCAATCCCCAGGTAATATAACCAAAGCTTAACTAACACCTTTGTGACAGCATGGATGGACCTGGAAAATTTTATACTAAAAGAAATAAACCAATCAGAGAAAGACAAATGCCCTATGATTTCACTCATATATAGAATCGGATGAACACACTGAACTAACAAGAAAAAGAGACAGACTCCAGACAGCAGGCTGAAACTTGGCAGGGGGGAGGTTAGTCTATGGAGAGCAAGCAAGAGAAAAAAATGACCATGGACATGGACAATAGTGTGGTGATTGCAGGGAGGGGGGCAGTATAAGGGGGTAAAGGGGATAAATGGTAATGGAAAAACACAATAAATATAAATTAAGAAAAGAAAATCTAAAAGGCATTGGGGGGGATACATGGTGATGGGAAAAAATTAAAAATAAAAAAAAAAGCTTAACAAAGGTCCATTTTGGTAGCACTCATTTGTTGGTTTGTCCCTTCACGTGTTCTCTCTCTCTAGCAGCCACGGGAGCCCAGCAGGCATGCAGGCCCAAGCTTGGAGGAGCAGACCTGGGTGTGCAAGCACAGCACTGGCTGGAGTGCAGCTGGGAACAGAGACTAAGCTAGCTGGTTGGGGTCAGAAACTGAGCTGGAATAAGTCATGACATGGACTAAACTGGACTAGGGCAATTTCAGATGTCCTGCTGATGCTGGGTAATAGCACAATATCTCTGGACTCTGGCCCTTCTTCTGGGCTTGGTGAAGACAAGGCTGGACTTCTTCCACAGCAGGACAGAGCTGAGCCACCTGGTCATGAATGAGACACTGGGCACCTGAAGACAGTCCTTTATTTCTAGTCAAATAAATGTAACCACTACTCCTCATCTTCCAATGCATGGGTCTCTGAAATGCTTTTCTTGCGACTCCATTGGAAGAACTCCATTTCCACTGACAACAGTTTTGTAAGAACAGATCAGTTGGGAAACTATGTCTAGAGAAGAGGTTATGAATATTGTCCAGCGCTCTGCTTTTTCACCAGCCCTTTGATTTTTCTATTTTCTTAATGGCATTTCTCTCTGGTCACTATGGCCTTCACCACACATTATTTTACACAGATTTGATTCTGAAATGTGTATTACTTTCTTGGTTCTCAAGATATTCTAATCAGATGTTATGGTCTCTGAGACTGGTCTAAGAGCTTGTGTGTGTGTGTGTGTTATTTACTTGGTATCCCTTCGTATAAGAAGAACTGTATTGTGGGACTGAGAAAGCCAAAATCCCTCCCTGTTCTCAGGAATTGGATTGCCAAAAGCACCTATCACTTATTGTCCTGCTAGAATGACCATGAAGCCTTGTCTCATTCTCAGTTCACTATTTGTCACTTGGGAAATTTGGAACCCGAGTGGAAACAGTGACAGAACGTAAGGTAGATTTTCAGAAAAGTTGCGTGGAAAATCCTTCACAGATGGTAAAGCTGCGTTTCTAAACCTGTCTGTATCTTAGAATCACCTGGGAAGTTTAAAACAAGACAAAACAGAACTACAATTGCTTGGTCCACCTACTTAAAAATAACTAATTTCATTATTCTTGGTTCAATCCAGGCATTTGTATAAAAAAATGTTTAAATTCTCCAAGTGAGTCTAACGGACAACCAGAGATGGAAACCATTGGGTTCAGAGGTGATGGCACTTTTACAGCCAAGTAATGGTGAAGCCAGGAAAGTTCCAAAAAAGGGCGCTTTGAAAGAATTTTATGTTCAGGTCTTTCTTTTTTGAACAATGGGAAAAGTCACAAATATGTGGTTTGACCTTTCCTCCTGTATGGTAATCCCCTTTAGTCACCCCAACCCTAAGAATGATATGCCAGTGCAGATTTGTTTGTTGAAGTTGACCTCCAGCCTGCTCTGCATTCATAGTGCCCTGGCAGTCACGTGAAGAATGGAGGGTTCTACAAAAGAACTGCGTCCAGATGTTCAAGAGGGCAACGTCTCGCAGAGTGAAGGGTGGCCCACAGAGCAGTAGGAGCGTGACAAATTCACACATATAATCCCAAGGAGAAAGTACCTGGTGGAAAATTTAGGAGTGATGTTGTTTTAATCTCCTTTATCCCAACATATAACAAAGAAATATGACCTTTCTTGGTGGCACTAATGAGCCACATCTTAGGAAAAATTGTTCAGAATAAACAGGGGATAGAAAAAGAAGGGAGCCTGGCCCTGTGATCACACTGCCTAATGCTGGTTAATATTACACTAGGCATTTTACTAGCCACTCAAATTTAATATGACCAATAAGGAATTAACTTTCTTTTCCATATATTTTTTCAAGTGTCAGCTACTACACGTCTATTTTCTCACCTGCTAAATGAGAAGTTTGAACTAAGGGGCTCTCAAAGGGCCCTCCCATCTCTGAAGCTATAATCTGTTGGGCAATCCTCAGTTTACTGCTAATTCTCTAGAACTTAATGCTTTCAAATTATTTAAAATTATTACTTTTTATGATGTTAGTTGCACAATGTTCACTTTTCTATCTACCCAAATGAAGCAACTTGAGCATTGTTGTAAGTTTCAATAAGACCAGAGACCAAGGAGAGGCACGGCAAGCCCAAAGGGTGGATTCTCACATCAGGCCACATTCAGATCTTCTGACACCACTGCCCTGCCTCGTTCCACTGACAATGGCAACAGCTGCCCACTGACCTGTGAAGCAGAAATGCAGCACCCTTTCTAAACTTTCCACTCTACCTTCTGCTTCTCAAGACATTTCTAATTTCACTAGACAAAGCAGTTTCTCTGATGGAAACTGTTTTCAGAGCCTTTAGTTCAGAAGAAAATAACAATGGTCTGGAAGGAGTACAGCCCCAGGTTTTGTATCAAATGCACAAAAGGCCAGGCTACTAAGGGGGAGCTGAATGCAGGAAGAACGAAGCAACTGCAGGCTCCCCACCTGCTCAGCAGAAGGGAGGCTCTTGCTACAACCCACATTTTTGTTCTCTCTGTGATCACAGAGGACCCAAGCCTTTTATTTGTACATCAAAGCTTGAAATAAACCTTGACTATAGGTCTAATGGGATACTGAGAGGAGTTCCAGGACTCTAACATGTTTACTTTTCAAACACCTACTTCTGGGATAAGCATCAAAGTAAGAATCAATAGCTTTTTATGGCCTATGATTATTATCTCCTAGGTAAAGTGCTTCTTTACTACTAGAACATTTTCTCCTTGTCCCTTTAGGTAGTACAAGGAATGTCAAAATTGGTTGCAGTTTCTTTCAGGTAGCTGTCAGTATGCCATTTTTTTATGGCTTTTACCCAAATACTAGGGAAAATTACTTTTTAAATAAGCATATGTTACAAGTTTTTCTACATGTTTATCATTGAATTACAACTGCCTTGAAGTGAGCGTTGCTTTGGATATAAAATAGTCCTGAAAGTTTAAAAATGACATATTATTTTACCATAAGAAATACAATTGTCAAAAATATACCTGCCTCATAGTGATGTGACTGAGTATCTCTTTAAAGGCAACTCACGTGAAGTCAAATTTAAAGGAGCTTTGTTGGTAAGCATGGAACAAGAATAAAGAGGGTCGCTGTGCAATTTTTATTCTTGTATGTTTTGAATGCTTAAAAGCATCTACCTCTTCATGCCTCAATCTCCATGATAGGGCCAGACCCATACAACGCACTTGAACATTTCAGTTGCTCCTGGATTATTCTTGATTAGCTATTGTCTCCTTGTCCTATCCTTCCACTTACATCTGTTCATGTACCTTTCTCCCATTCAATGATCCTTAAGGATCAAACACCATTTTCTCTTTTGGTAGTGTTCATTTTCTCATCTTATCCTTTATGCATATTTTATCTCTTAAAGAAAAATGTATTTTCCTCATCTCTAAATTCATATGCTGCAACATACTCTTCTCATCTTCTGCCACATTTGTTAATTCTTTCTACCTAATATTTGCAGTACATAACTAAAAGTATTGTGATAGGTGCACAGCTTATCTCTTTAATCTTGATGAGCCGAGGAGACGTCTTGTTTGTTTGAGTGAAACAAATTGCAGCCCACCTTGCTTTTGCCAAATAGCCCCTGGTTTTCTATTGTATATTTTATTTCCGTTTCTTCTTGTTAAAAATTATATAACATGGTAGAATTTTCTTCAGAAGTCTTATTTTAAAAAATAGAGATTTGTATGAGCCCTGAAAACTTATGAACCCATTTTTGTGTTAGGGATCTCCAAGATTATATTATCATTGTTAGAAGACGGCAATATAGCAACAATATTTTTTTATTCTCATTTCTCAATGATTGGATTATTGATTTTTGTTATTAGTACAATCAGAATCTAAGAATGGTGCATTAAATTATTGGGCCATGAACTGATAGCACAAAGTCTGATTTTACCTGTTTTGTCCTCTTCTCCCCATTCCACCTTGTAAGTACACATGTTGCTTACATTTCTATATTCATAGCACTAAACACACCTCCACTGTAGCACATATTCCACGGTGGTCTTTCCACTCTCTTTCTAATTTTGAGTTCCTCAAAGATAATACCATGTGTTATCCATTCTTGAATACTTAATATACAAATGTTTGTTTTTCAACTGAATTAATTGTACTGTTATTTTAGAATCTTCATAACTCACGCCAAAGTATCCTGCTGTATCTTGAGAAGTATTCCAGAGATGACCTTATTTACTTTGGAAGAGTCTAGATGGACTGCATTAGAAAAACATTATTCTGTGTTTCCATGGTCAGGTCTTATCATTTTATATATTCCTCAGGAGTTTGCAGTTTTTAGCCGTGGAGTAGGATTGAATATATACATTACTTCAGTGTCAACCATTTCCCTGAAGGAACATGGGAAACTATGTTCAGTACAAAATATTGTGTGAGTAAAACCCTTAAGTTGCCATTGAGACTTTATCAAATAAAATTTGAACTAATTTAAACTGGTTACACTTTTCCCAGAGCTATCAAGAGGTGAACTCTTCAAAAGCAACTATTGCTGTCATGTAATTTAGATATAAATTTCCTAGTTATTTATATAATGATGATGGAGGGTATGTATGTGTGAGTGTGTAGAATCCCTTCTTGCTTTGTCTAAATGTATCCATTTTAAAATCCTTATAACCAGCTTATGTGCTCTAGGTTAGCCATTCCCATTTTCAAGTACATCTGAAACTTTTCTACTGGGATTGAATTACTCCCCTGGAATTCTTCTGCATTTCCAAATTTCCATACTCTCAGAGGGCTAAATCTAGACTCAAAGAAAATAATTCTCTTAGGAGATGATCCCCTCCTCTACTGACAGGCGTTTATTACCACTACCTTCTCATTACTGTGTTTGGCATTCATCTCTAGAATTACTCAGTATACCCAGAACACCGCCACACAGCTATCAACACCATTTCATATAATAATAATAACAACAACAACAACAACAATAATAATAAAATTATGTACAAGTCATTAAGTTTTACACTGGGCACTACAGAAGTACCAAGAAGGAAAAGATATAAATTCTATTTTCTGAGAGGTTACAGTCGGCTTGGGAAGGAAAAATAAACAGTGAAAGAGTTAAGTTAGGTGGTTTTATTTGAAGAATGGTCTATTTGAATATATCTGGAAACCTATTGTTCCGAATAGTCTAGGTTATTCTGTACACACAAACAACTTTAAACTATGAGTGGCATATGTCAATTAATGTTTATTTCTTGCTCAAGTAACCTGTCTAATGTGTTGGAGGCAGGTTCTGCTCCTCAGTCTCAAAGGGACTCAGGCTGATGGGGGCTCCACTTTGACACATGCTCCAAAATCGCCAAGGCAGGAAATTGATAGAAACAAATCACATGGTTTTTCTGAAAGCCCAACAATGATACACAGCATTTTCTCTCACTTATTTTTAACCAAATTATGGTTATGCCTGATGTCTACTACAATGAGGGGAAATGGTAAAAGGTTAAAAAGTGGGTGAGGCAACAGGTGAAAAAGGAAACTCCAGAATCAATTAAACCAGTGCATCTGCTCAAATGCTAAAACCATAGGGATGCTGACATCTCCGTGAGCTGTGTAGCTGGGTATTCATCTCTCCATTTAGTTTGTGCAACCTAAACTGCTTCTATAAGGCAGCATTAGTCACCTAGTCTCTGTCCATCATGTAATTTCTTTCTGTGAAGACTAAATGAAGTAATGTGAGCACATTAGTACTTATATTAGAAACAGAGCAATTTGTGCATAATGAGAATTTTCTGGATAGATGCCAGTAAGCTAATATTAAAATAATGCATTTCAAAGATGCTGAAATCTAACTGAAATTGTCACGAATTCATTGTTTATTAAAGGAACAAGAGCAAAATGATTATTCCATGCTCATTGCCTTCCCTTACGGGAAGAGAGAACTGCAAGATCAGTGGGGATTGCATTGTCTCATCCCAGAAGTGAAGTGTCACTGTCACTCATTTCCTGGCAGCAAGAGTGCTTCCCTGAGCCTCAGAAGGGGTGGAGGATTTCCTATCAATGATCATGATTCCGCTATGCATGAACACAGACTCAGCATGGAGAGAGTTCACTGACAAGAGGTAGTCTCCTAGGTGAAAGGATATATTCTGCTTATTCTTCAAAAAGGTCACTCTCCAGGTGGTTTTTATTTTTAAGATTTTATTTATTTTATTTTTTAGAGAGGTGAAGGGAGAGAAACATCAGTGTGTGGTTACCTCTTATGCATCCCCTACTGGGGACCTGGCCAGCAACTCAGGCATGTGCCCTACCTAGACTGGGAATCGAACCTGCAACCCTTTGGTTCACAGGCCAGCACTCAACCCCTGAGCTGCACCAGCCAGGGCTCCAGATAGTTTTTAAATACAGCTAAAATAAAATTCCCTAATCTACGTTTGACATCAGACTATGCTCTATGTCTTAGTTTTCTTATTTATCAAATGAGAGATTTAAAATAAGTGCTCACAGAATTCTTTTCCAAATACACTATGCTGTTGAAAAACAGGTGCCTACATATGATTATTTTTATAACAGCACAGGTTCCTAAGCAGAGCTCCTAAGTACAAGGAGGATGTACTGATTGAGTAGCTAGCCATAATAAGGGCTTTGTAGATGTATTTATGAATGCACAGCCAGATAACATTAGGATGCTAACACATTTTTATTGTTTTGTGGGAGGTTTACAATATTAGTTTACACTTAAAAAATTTTAGGGTCAAAATGAATTTTAAATACTATTCGTTCTGATTTTCTCATCTTCAAGCAAGAAACATGAGGAACTGAGAAATTAAGAGATTTTTCAAAGGTTGTATCAGCTACTTACCCAACTTGCAGCCTGAAGATAAGGCTCTTCCTTCATGTTGGGATATGATACCAGACGACATTTCTCCCTCTGGCAGCATTGCAGTCTATGTCACCACTAGTGGCTCTCTCTAGACTCCCAGAAGCTCTCCCCCATTTTTTTATTTTTTAATACTAGATCCTACCTACTATCAAAAGTACTCTACAATGTATCCATCTTTCACAACATCAGTAAAGACGATCATTTTGCCTCTCATCCATATACATAGGGATCGCCACTAAACGGCCCTGTTATACATTATTATAGAACATTGACAGTGTGATTATTTCCACTTAGTATTGTTCTTGGTCTTGCCCTAACTAGTTACTCAAAATAATGTTTATATCTCCTTCACCTGATAGACCTTTAAGTATATAAAGGCAGTAAACATATTTTCCTCCCCCACAAAATGTTTATTCCAGACTAAACTCCTTAAATTTCTTTCAAAATGCCTTATATTGCATGTTTTTTAGAGGCCTTCATTACTCAAATCATATTGCCCTAATCATGCTTCCATTTTTCAAGATCTGTTTTATAAAGTTCTGCTCGGAACAGAGCACCATGCTCCAATATCTGCAGCCCTACGGAGAATGCGGTGACATCACTCCCCCTCTTCTGAGAACTGCTGGGTTGTCCTCTAGGTTTGCGTTCACTTTTTGGGTAGCATGCCCACTGTCAGCTCACAAGAAATGTGATTATTGCAGATCTCTTCCACTCTATTCTCATAACATTCCTTTATAAGATATATCTATCTATGTGATTAGATGGATTGGCAAAGCTAATTAGCATCATTCCTGATTAGATGGATTTCAGCCCAAATCTAACCTAGTGAACAGTGGTCAGAAAGATAAGGTAGCTCCAACAGAAAATTTATGGAGAGAGAGAAGTCGTGGAGGGGGAATTTTCGTGATGAGACAACGATGTGTATGACAAACATGTTTTCGGCTGGTTGTAGGTACTTTCTGGTTAGTCTTTCTAGGTCATAACTCCCCTTTCTCTGATGCCTGCTCCACCTCTGAACCAATGATGGGTACTAAGTTCATATTGGGGTTCATAATCAGCATGTTTTTATTTATTGTAACTATATCCATTTGACCACAGTTGATTGGTCAAGCTGTGTGTATCCAATGCCAGTGGTCCAATCAGAATCCATTTCCTGAGAATCTGGAATTGGTATAAAGAGAAAAGTTTCATCTCCCCCTAGGTGCATGAACCTATAAAATGTAAACTTGAGAGCTAATGGTGACCATATTTTTCACTTTACCATGAGGACCGAGAAACTGAGAGAAGTTGGTGGATCCTGGGACAGAGAATGAAGGAGATTCAATAACAAAATAAGAATGAGGAAAAGAGAGAGAAAATCCTAATGTCACTTAATTCTCTGCCTCTCTGTGCAGCTGGCCACAGTCCTGACCCTCGATGAGATGATCATGCAGCTTTATAATTAGTCCCTCTCCTTTTTTTCTAGAACTAAGTCCATTTTATTCCTGTTACTGCAACTAAAATAGATGTAAACAAAATCAAGATTGTCCTATTTTTGTTTGCTTTTGTTCATCTTTTGAAAATATATTACAAGTATCATGCCACTGTTTTGCATTTATCTTTGGTTATTTCCTTCCTTCCATCTCTTATAAATATCTCTTTAAAAACTTGATTTCAGTAGAGGGGCTTTTGTACCAACAGTCTCTACCTATTCTATCCTTCTTTAGAATTCTTTATTGTGAAATGCAGTTTTATTTATTTACTTTTTACCATTTTAATCCTCATGGATTATCATCGTTTCACCTATCTACTTAAGGGGTCAACCTCATTTCTGGAGCATTTGTGATATACCTAGTGTCCATGATATGGATGATTATGTTAATCATTCCTAGGCTACTGTAGACTCAATGTTGACATAGCTCCAATATATTTCTGTCAATAACCAGTTTTTTTCTCTTTTATAGAAAGAATCTATTTCCTTCAGTGCCTCCCATCTCTTCTAATAGGTGAATAAATTCCTGTATCGTTATTTAAATAAAACAGATTTGGATAAAGGGAATTACCACTTTAGTGATAAATCATAAAAGAAACAAGGCATCTATAAATTATGATGTTAATTTTTACTTAACTGGAAAAATATAATATTGGTATACAGGATTCCAACAAATATGTATAACTATGTTGAACAGGGATATCAGAAAGAAGGAAGGAAGGAAGGAAGGAAGGAAGGAAGGAAGAAACTACATATTTATTTTTATTTTTTATTGTTGTTTAAGTACAGTTGTCCTCATTTTCCCATAGTTCATGGTAGAATTCTCATATTTACTTTTAAACTTTACATTGTCACTCACTGCCATTTAAAAGTTATTCCTATAGAGTAATCTTCCCCTACAATAGATGAAAACTTCAACAAGCTCATAACTTCTCTAATAATTTTTAGAAGGTAACAAACATGAATAATGTCAACCACTTACAAACACAATCCCAATTCAGAAATTTAACCATGTTCAAACCAATCTATTAATCAACCTTCAATCTTATTTCAAAGGCTAACTACAGTGAAGCCACCTCTATACTGTGGTTACAGACAACATCATTTTTTTCTGACCTGTCCTATGGGAATCATATTTCATATTTTTCTAATGTGTCACATAGGAACCTCCATCACAGGCTTAATATGAAGAACACACACTCATACTCACACACTCACACACACACTCATAATCACCCTTGCCTGCCCATAGAGTAAGAACTCACAGCTCAACAACAGCTCTTTCCAGGGAAATCTTTTAACCAGTTGCCCAGCCTCTATAGTCTCCCTATCCAAGATAACTAATACCTTCCACATCCTTTGTATGGTTAAAGGACCAAGAGCCATGGAAAAGCTTTTACATATGAAGGTTTGTGTTACAGTCTGTTCTGTTTTGTTTTCTCTGTTGTATTACTACCAAAGTCAAATGGAAGAGCGACAATGCTTTATTTTTTGTACCAAAAGCTATAACATTTAAAAATAAAAAAATATATAATTTTCAAAAATATTCTTCTTAGAACACTTGGTTCAAAGAACAGGTTATAATATACTGAGTTACTTATTCTCTGCTTGCTGAATATGTTTACTCCCAAAGGCTGATGCTGGCCTGTGTTCTTCTCTGGCTACCTTGTTTCCTTGGTACACTAATCCTACTTGTCACCTACCATTGAGTAAGATATTTATACAAGAAGAACAATTAAACTGCATACCCTACTTTCTTCCTGAGATATATCTCATTTCATACTGGGTCTTTAATAATCTCAGATTTCTCATCTGTATTTTGACTTAACTACATATCTAATAAAATTCTCTGTGAAATGTAGTTTTGGAATATGCTCCATTTCCCCTGGAAAGACTCAAGATTGTGAGACAGAGTAATCTAAATTTTGGATGGCAGAACTGAAAAGCAAGCCCATGAGTTTCTATTCACTCACATTGTATTTTACCTGCATTTCTCTATTTAACACTGATTCAAGGGCACACCACAAGCTTTGACATATTGATTTCTCTCAAGTTAACCCCCAAGGATCATTTCCTCATAAAATAAGATTGAATGCTTTAAACCACACTGAATGAGACTAAAGAACAGTGTCTAGAACTATTGGCTTCCCATGGCCTTTGACTTGAGCCAATCCAATGTCAAGATATTTCATATTTACCTGACAGACTATGTTTCCTAGAGAAACTGTATTTATTCAAATGATATGACTACCTATGTAAAACACTATAAAGAATAAAAATAATACCTGGAAATAATAAGTGAGCATAGCAAGGTCATAGGCTGCTAC
>VMDR010022892.1:0-15937 GCA_007922815.1 Macrotus californicus | reverse complement strand
TAAGATCTCTGGGCAAGATAGCTAGTTGCAAATAAAAGAGATTTCAAGAATAGAAATGTGAATAAGGCATTTGATACACGTGTGCCACCAGAACCTGAAAACAGCCTCCCTGTAAGATGAAGATGAAGGAAATAAGTCAGCAGAAGGGGAAAATTATTTGAATAAAACATATATATATATATATATATATATATAAATGTGTGCTAAAGTATGACATACTTTAAAGAAAAGTTATTTTTAGTTGCTTTTGCAAACTCTTTAAATTTGTTTTTCCTCAAGAAATAGTTCTGCTGGTTTATAAAATTTTCTGGAATTAGGAGAAATATTTAGGTGTACTTAATGTTGGCATCAATTCACGTAGACTAAGGTTCATTGCTGAATGGACAGGTACATCCTGTCTGTCCTGCTCCAGTCTAGGAGCCTACAGGAAGTGCCGCTTCTCCTCATGCATTCGTGCTGTCCTCACCACCTGCCATCTGAGCTGTGATAGAGCCCTCATTATCAGACTGCTGTCAAAAATCCTTTTCTTAATGATGAAGTTTTTAAGGACAATAAGTTTATGTAGGTTCATATAAAAATTGCTTGCACGCAGGGGATAATGGGGGGTAAAGGGGGAAGGGTTTTCAGGAAAAACTATAAAGGACTCATGGACATAACCAAGGGGGAGGGTGGGAGCAAGGGAGGGAGGTGGGATTGGCTGGAGGGGGGGGAATGCAGACAACTGTAAATGAACAACAATAAAGTAATAAAAAAATTCTAGCTATATAAGGTGATAGATGTTAACTAGACTGATTGTGGTGATCACTTTGCAATGTATACAAATATTGAATCATTGTATTGTAACTAATATAATGTTATATATAGAATATACCTAAATTAAATTTTTTTAAATACCCCCATCCCCCCAAAAATATGCATGAATTGAACTAAGAGTTTATGGTTTGTTAATGTCCTTTAAAAACTGTCCCTTAGAAAGTTAAATAAACCCTCGTGCTCGATAGACCCTAAATACTCAAATATGGAAATTCACTTCCATGCCTTTATCATTTAAAATGAATTATTAACCTGAATGATAATGAAACATTTCTTTTTAACAGTTGGTGGCATCTATACTGTGATTCAGACAAAGGCCAGAGTAACAGCAGATGAATGGGGAGAAAATTATTTCCTGATTGGTCCCTATTTTGAGCAAAATATGAAGACTCAGGTGGAACAGTGTGAGCCTGAAAACGAGGCTGTCAGAAGTGCAGTGGACACAATGAACAAACATGGCTGCCAGGTAAAAGCTCCTGCCTGACACTTCCTTTGATAAGTCTTAGCAGACTGTGATGCGAAATCAGACCACTTACATTAACTCACAAGAGAAGAACATTCATCTACTGAGGGAAAAGGAGCAGGTTTGTTAGAAAGATGATAAATTTGAATTTAAATAAGTACATTTTTGAGGCACCTTGTGAAGACCGTAGGAAATTATCTAGTAGGTTTGGAGCTCAGTAGCAGGTATAGGGTAAATATATTTCTAGGGAAGTCATTTGTGTCTAACTTGTAGTTGGTATAATTGGTGTTGATAACATTATTCAGGGGAAGTTTATAGACTAAGAGCAAAAGTTTTGAGCTAAACCTTGGGTGTCAATGTTAGAACATCTACACTAATAGAAGTCCAAGATTGCAAAAGTAGAAGCACAGATAGTGATGTGGAACCAGTCCTCAAAACCTATGAAAATGTTACCTTATACAGCATAAGGACTTTGCAGTGTGATTATGTGAAGGATCTTGAGATGAGGAAATTGCCCTGGATTATCTGGGTGGGCCCAATGTAATCACAAGTGTCCTTATAAGAGGAGGCAGTAGAATCAGAATTGAAGGGGAGATGTGACAATGGACACAGAAGTTGGCACGATGAACTTTGAAGGTGGAGGAAGAGGCCATGAGACAAGGAACGCAAGTGGTCTCTAGGAGCTGAAAAAGACCAGAAAATAGATTCTCTTCTAGAGACTACAGATAGCATGAAAGTCTGCTAACATGTTAATTTTAACCCATAAAACCGATTTCACACCACAATCCCCAAACCTGTAACATATGTATGAGGGATAGAAGGGTTTCTGGACCCTTTCAATGTACTGTGGTGGCTTTTTAGAGTCACAAAATGCACACAACTGTGACTCTCTGCAGCAGCAGTCAGCAGCCTGAGTGAGAGTGAAGAAAGATGCACAGGTGGAGACTCAGTGTTGTTCAACTTCAGTGTTTGTGCAATGGGACAGATTGGCAAAAGTCTCGGAGGAGGTAATTGTGCAATTGACTGAATTAATGGTTGAATTGATGGACAGTCAGTTTGAAGAACGTGACAGGGTTAGACTTTGAGCTGCTATGCTAGATTAACAAGATAATGTATTTTAGGAAATATGTTGAAGACTTCTGGCAGCCACCATATTGGGAAACACTTCGAGTAACATTTTTTTTTAATAGGAGGAATAAGAGAAATCAAACACATGTGGCAACAGAAAAAAACCTTTTTCTAGCAGGAAATAGTTGAAGTCCTGTTGCATAAAGGAAAATAAGTGACACAGTAGATATTATATCCAGTTACAAGTTGTTAAAGATACAGAACAGTTCATCTTACGACTCCATATTAAGACATATACTGTGATATTAAATCATAAAACTATGAGCTCAGGGTCATAGGATCAATGACATGACCTAGATACTTTGTTTTTAAATGACCACATTTAATAAAAAGCAAAAACTTAGAGATTTTACATGAGTGGATGCAAGCCCATTCCATCTTCAGGCTCCAATATCAGATGCTTTGTGGTATCACTGTGGTTTTCTGTATAACATATGTAGTTTGCTGTTGAGTTCTAGATAAAGCTTACATCTCCTGAGCACAAACACATTTCCACTTTTCCATTACCTAGCATGACCACATGGTTCTGTGTTCTTTATACGGCAGGTACATTTTGGAAGATGGCTGATAGAAGGAAGTCCTTACGTGGTGCTCTTTGACATCGGGTATTCGGCTTGGAATTTGGACAGGTGGAAGGGTGACCTCTGGGAAGCATGCAGCGTTGGCATCCCTCATCACGACCGAGAAGCCAATGATATGTTGATATTTGGATCTTTAACTGCCTGGTTCTTAAAAGAGGTACAGTTTACTGTATAGTCAGACAACAGAGGAGCAGCACAATTAAATTCTGGACCCAGCATTGCCAGGCAATGATCCCACCATGAGCTTTAGATTAAGTGAATTTTGAGATGATGCCATTACTGATTGGCATCAGTCCTAGTGCATTTTGGAGATAATGTTCAGCATTCCTCAGACTAAATACCAGCCTTTGAAAAGAATAATAATGCTTATTAATATTTACATCACGTCAGGTTTAGAATGAATGATGTGTCTAAAAATACACTTACATTGCCTGCTACCTAAATGATACTCAATGTATATGCAAGAGAAAATAGTATATATTATGCACTATGTATATGAATTCTAGAACCAAGGGAATAGAAAATAGCTTGAAATATTTGGTTTCTTTATGTATGAGTACTTGTGTAACTGCAGGGACTTTTCGATGTTTTCATCACTAGCTTGGGGCTGGAGTGATCCCAGCAGGTGCTAAGGAATCTGTAGCAGTGAAATATCCCATAGGTGAAATATTTTTTAAGAGAATATTAAAAATTAGTCTTTTTTAAATGAGCCAAGCCTGCATTCTCCTAAGTCCTCAAAGCATGGCAGTAAAAGCCCTTTGTAGTACCTCCAGATGATGATGCCTAACCCAAAGTTAGATGGTAAAGACAGAGCACCCCTAGCAAAATGGGGGTGTGGTCTAAGGACAAGTCCCAGAACTGTATGCTGAGGGTGTGCTCCCTTTATTTAGCCAGTCTTTCTTACTGATGAAGTCATATTCCAATCGCCATAATGGGGTGCCTTCAAACAAAGGAGAGGATGCAGAAACCAGCCTATTGCTTTGTGTGGATGACAGAATAGGGGAAGAAGAGTGATAGTAGCAGTGGATCTGGCCTAATGGCCAATATGAGCTCTTGTTCTAGCATCTGTTAGTGCCACCAGCTCTTAGAAGCATGCCATTCTGCAAACTGCCTCCCTACAAACTGCCTCCCTGAGCCACTGCCAGCCGTGTGGGGCTGAAACTAGCCTTCAAGGGCACATGCAAGCATCTGCCGGCATCACTGCTGCAAAAGAGCATAGAGCAGGGAGAAGCAGAAAAGTGAGCCCCAACTTCCTCTAAAGTAAAGCAGTCCCAGAAATACCTATTGTCTTTGGTTTAAAGGGTAAACAAAGACACCGAAAAAACCTCATGGGTCTTCTGGAGCCCGTCCTGTTTCTGCAGCACTTTTGGCCTGTGCACTATTCATAGCTGTGAAGGACTTTCTGAAGAGCAGATGCTTTAGAACACAGAGGAGTTAGCCTAAGTCAGTGGTTCTCAGAGTACTTCCCAGACCATCAGTAGCAGCATCACTTGTAAACTTGTAAGAAATGCAAATTCTTGCCTCCTAGCGCAGAACCCTTGAGTTAAATCACCTGGGAATGGGACCCAGGTGTCAGTGTTTAACGAGCCTAACAGGTGACCTGATGTACGCTAAGTGTGATGACTGCTCACACTTGTGAACATGCTACTGAATCCTATAAAACACACTTGCTAAATCTGCATGCTTCATAGTTAGATACCTTTAAATCATGCTAAAATCTACAGGCATGATAACTTTCCTTCTGCTGTGGGCCACGGGCAAGATCAAGATTTACCAGCTTTTCTAAATGCTTCTTTTCTGATGTAGGTGACAGACCGTGCAGAAGATAAACATGTCATCGCCCAGTTCCACGAGTGGCAGGCCGGAACTGGACTGATCCTTTCTCGAGCCCGGAAACTTCCTATTGCTACAATTTTTACCACTCATGCCACACTGCTTGGGAGGTATCTCTGCGCAGCAAACATTGATTTTTACAACCATCTCGATAAGGTAAATGGTGCTACCACCTTCTCCCTCACCACCGTTTTCCCTGATCATTGAAGCTGAAGGATGAGAAGTATTGATCTTGACATTTCATCTGCCAGCCACATGGCAGAAATGCCCTTTTAACTAATCAATATTCATGACAAAGCCGCCCCCAGGTGACAGAGAGCTCCTAGAGTTTAACCCTGTTCGGAGTGCAGTGCAGTGTCGCAGTGAGAGACTGTGTGTGTTGACTTTGGGGCAATAGATCCAAGGCCCAAAGCGGCATGGGGGGAGAAAGCTCTGTGACACAGGTGGGGCTCCTGTCTCCCCTGGAGCACGGGAAGTGCTGTGAGGATCCTGAATCCACGCACAGCTCTGAGTGGCAAGTAGAGAACTGTGGTTCCAGACATACAGCTTGTGCTATGAGCCCTACTTCCTCTGTCCCACTGAACAGATGGTCAGGTTGCTCCTGTAACTCTGCAATGTGTAGCTGGAGTTTTTGTCGGGGTCAGATCAGACAGAAGTTATTCAGAAGAAGGCTATGTGTCCTTGATGACCAAACAACTATTTCTGCTTACTGGGAAGACCACCCGACTCTATGACCCAAGGTCCTTGACTTCTTCCTTTTACTTTCCATCAATTAAATCAGAGTAAAGTACAGCTTTTATATCACATGTCAAGAATGTCAACAAAGCATGCACATGCTGTAAAGCCAGGGGTTCTGCAGATTTGGTTTGTATCTTGCCAATCAAATCAATTCACCATCCATTTTAGGTTTCTGTCCACTATCGGGAACATTAGGAAGTTGGAAATTGGACTTCTGAAGACTTCTAGTTTAAAAAGAGTGCCAGAATTCTATGAAACAGAATGTGTGTGGTGTGTGTGTGTAGCACATAAATTATACTTAGATAACGGTTGTAAAAAGTGCTCCTACCGCCTCAAGGACACTTTGACACTGAATGCAGGAATGATTTTTCTGACTCACGAACATTTGCAAGGCAATGAATGGTCCTGATAAGAGCTGACCTATGAAAAGGTCAGCTACCCTAAAGGTCCATTGAAAACATAGGATGTACATTTAAAATAAAGTCACCAAGGGATTCAGAAAGTCAGGAGATCAGGGAAATTTCCCGGTGACATATGATATAGCTGTAAACTAATAAGTGCAAACCAGTGATCTGTGATAAGCTCAAAAATCCTATTTCCTGGAGAAGAGCAGACTTTGACTTTTGTGAAATAAAAAATATTAGAGTCAATATCCAATATTTACTATAGAATACTTACAACATTATATAACAATTAATAAAAACAATGAATAATATATATCAGCTATTATTTGTTTTTCAGGAATAAATGTATAGTAGTATGTAGTTATTATATATTACAACATTATCCTCTTGATAAAGGTCAGTTTTTATATCATACAGTCATCAAATAGGATTATATATCTCCCCAGCTTAAAGCTCCTCACTGGTTGAAATATATAAGCGTAGTCAGACCCCAGCCCTTTGTTCTAACAAAATATCCTGTCCAACAGAGTAACTAGTAAATAACAAGTAGTCAAGAAACAGATTTTGAGTCAAACTCATAATCATTTCTTACAGAAAAAAACTCAATAATTATTTTCCATAGTAGACCCTCTCCCCAGGCTCACACTGGCTTTAGAATTTGGGTAATACATAAAAACATCACATTATACACATGAAAAGGTTTTCAAAGTTCAACCTAAGAAATGAGTCACAATTTAATCCTTGATACAGCACCCAAGACCTGTCTCAATAAGTTCTGGCTCAGGCAAATAAACATGGAGTGAGGGTGAAGAAATGAGAATAAAAATAAAAGTATTTAACTTCTATAAAAGCAGAAAAGTGGAACTATTTTGCTCAAATAATAATTGCTAACTAAAAACATTTTGGTTGTTAACCAATTCACAAAGACCTTGAAGGTGGTTTAAGTTTTCAGTTAAATTTATTAGCTAAAATAGGATTTCAACCATTTTTAGCCGCCATGTGAATTTCTGAGATTCTCCCAAATGTTTCCAAATTTTTTCTTACTAGATAAATAATGCTTTTCTTAAAAAGTTTTGTTAGGTTTTGGGCCTCTCTTGTGTTAATAGCAACAGGATTTCCCTGCTGGAAATGTGAGGACAGTGCTGCTTGGGATTAGAAGATGGTGCAGGCAGCCACTGACAACTCCTTGGTGGATTTTAACGCTTTCCTCCGACCAGGTTTTGAACTAGTCAGCTTCAGCCACAGAGTTACCCTCTGTGGACTGTTTTTTAGTGGTTAATATACACTTTACTTCATTCTTTGTTCTTTTATACATTATCCAGAACTCAACAAAGAAAGCTGTGAGCTACAGAAACACACTGGGCAGTGCAGCTGTCCAAAGAACCAGGCCCGGATCTGTTTTAGATGTTGGAATTGTCAGACAGAGATTTCAGCATACTGTCATGAACTCGGGGAGAGGTAGACAGCATGTGTAATCAGAGAGGGTTGCTGTGAAGCCACAGGTGTGGCTAGGCATCCCACAGGCCTAAAAGGTAAGGGACCCCAGAGACCAGGACCAGCAGAAGCAGGCACAAGTGACTGTCTTCACCAAGACCTGCATCTTTGCACGCTTGGTTTACTCACTTAGAAAACCTACCTCTCCATCTCTACGTGTCTAAATATTAAATGCTGTCCCATATGTGAAATCCTATTCTTCTCAATAGTAGCAATAACAATAGCTAAAGTCTCAGAGCACTTTCTGTGTGCCAGACACTTTTGTAAATATTTGACAAGTGTTACATCATTTTCTCTTTGCAAAAAGCTCAATGAGGTAAGACAGATTTCACACTTCTATCCAGAGTTCTTTTTCTTAAACATAGGCGGTGTCTTCACCATATCACTACACAAGCGCATTCAGTCTTTCCATTGTATACAGGGCAAAAGCTAAATTCCTAGACTTGTCCTCAGGGAATTCTGGGATCTGGCCCCATTATATCCTACCAGGATGTTGCCGCCTTACTAAGTCTCTTACATTCTCCACCCAAAGCCACGCTCACATCAGACATTTTGGTATTTTCCGCACATGCCATAAGATTTTATATATAATATTGGGTTGATCAAAAAGTCCATTTTTTTCCACAAAATAAAAGACACATTGTTTCAATTTCACCAATAACTTTACTGATTTGGATATTTTGAGTACATTGGTTATCCCCCATGTCTACAATCTACAATCAATTGGTATTACATTGATTGTTCTCAATTAATGTCACTATTTGATTGCTAACAACTTCAACTGACCACAGAGCATCATCCAGCGAGAGATCTCCAGCACAAACTTTGCAGACCACTTTTGACGTGTGCGATCAGTCACAGCACCTTCTCTATACACTGCACAGATCATTTCCGCATTTCAGTTACATTTTTACCTTTCTTGAAGTAATAAAGCATAATATGCCAAATATGTTGCTTATTTTCTTGCATCTTCAGTATTAAAATGGCTACACAAAAATTCACAAATTTTGATAATTTTTAAACGCATGCTGATATGACAGCTGTCACAATACAACCTAACCAAACTGTTTTGAATGAAGTTAAAGACAATTAAGAGCTACTAGAGCCGTCTTACAGAAAAAATACAAACTTTTTGGCCAACCCAATACTTATTCTTTAGGTAACTAATTTTTCAGCCTAATATAACCTTTCCTCAAATTAAACTTTCATGTCCAAGTCCAAATACCATTTTAGTCATCTAATTAACTTGGAGATATAAAGATGAGCAACTCATGGTTCTCTTATATAGTATGAGATAATTTTCCCTGTCTTGTTCTGATTTTATACCTTATTTGGGCACTTCTTCATCTACCTAATTTTTACCATTTTCTCACTACTTTATAAGCTCTTTGAAGGTAAGAGAAACATATAAATTACTCAGTAAATAATGGTTGAACGAGAAAGTTGGTTGAATAAATGACACCAGCCATATAAAGCTTTGAAGAAAAACTTGTACTGATCGAGGGATACCTCATAGAGACCTCATCCAAACATTTTCAGAGAGATAGTTCCAAACATAACGGTCAATCAAGAAAGAATATTCTAAGAATTTCCTTGTTCTAATCTTTAGAAACACCTAATAAATCTTTTTTTTAGTATTTTCCTCTGTGAGCTAGTAATTTTGGGGACTGACTTGTGGATCAAGTGAGAGTCTAAACGGTACAAAAGCAGGTGAGAGCACGAGCTTGGAGTCAGACTGATTGGGATCAGTCTTGGGCTCTGCTAAGATGCATGATAGGAATGTGACCTTGAGAAAGGTCCTTAATCTTTAAAAGTTTCAATTTCTCCTCCATTAAATGAAGACAAAATATGTGTTGGTGGTCTATGAGGATTAAATGTGATATCCTGCTTAGGAGAGTGCCTGATACACAATGTTGAAAAGCTTCTAACATGAAAAGCTTTTTGCTGACACAATGCCAGAAACTATACCAGCTCTTTGTCTCAGACACTGCTGTTTCCATATGCAGCTGAGACGTTACATTCAGTGACTAAGCCATGTGGCAAAAGCCCACACCTGTTGCCAACCATTTAGTTGTGGGGGGATTGATTTATGGTGTGTTTTTATTTACGTTAAGACAACCAGAATAATGAATGATTGCACAATCTAACACACTAATTAAAGTAACTGTACACTCTTGAAATTATATATTGGTAGGACTTCTAAAACCTTGGAAAAGCATTTGTTTTCTCTGTGAGGTTCCTTTCAGTGAATTAAGGATAATAATAATTATCTTTATTTTTGCTATCAAGCTTAATTCAGCTTTATTTCATTGTTTATGGGCAAAAATGTGATAAGGACCTCAGGGAAAGAAATTAGCTCAATATTTATAAAATGTGAGATAAGTAAGACTATAACTAAAATACCAAAAAAATCAAGATTTCTAGGCGATTGTAACAGAGTGGAAATACATTTACTCAGAGGGTTACATAGCAATTGTAAAGCAAAATTGAAGTAAATAGCACCTTTTAATGCACAAGTAGCTATGTACTTAGTAATGGGTTTAATAAACATTGTCATTACTTTCTGTGGCCATTAAATTCTACATAGCCTTGTGGGAGGGAACACAATAGGAGAAATATGTGATTTCATTTTGCTTGTGTGGAAGAATCCATGTCAGCAAATGTACCTGTGCTTGTTTCTGTGTTTTGTTTTGTTCTCAACAGTTCAACATAGACAAAGAGGCTGGGGAAAGGCAGATCTACCATCGATACTGCATGGAGCGGGCCGCAGTCCACTGTGCTCACGTGTTCTGCACAGTTTCTGAAATAACAGCAATAGAGGCAGAACATATGCTGAAGAGAAAGCCTGGTAATTGTTACCCCTGAGATTGACACTGACCTTTCAGTTAAATGACATGAGAGTATAAGAGTTTTATTTAAAACAAAGATAAAGCATAAAACAGTTGAGGGGAAAAGGTTTTACCTCTGAAAATGCAGATAAGAGCACCTACTCCATTGGTTGTTCTAAGGACTAAACAAGCTACGTTACGAAATGTTTAGAGCAGTGCCTGGTGCACAGTAAGCAAAAAAATTATAACAATCATTATTACTGTTTTTAATTATACTATGTCATTTTGTACCAAGGTTATTTCAGTCAGGTACTCCTGATTTCCTACCTCAACAATGTATTGTGAAAATTTATGAATTTCAAAGTCTGTGATAGTCATAAACTAGGAATGGTAATAGAAATTTAACTTTATAATTTAAATATACTGGTTTTCTACAATGGTACCTTCTCTCGGAAGAGCATTTTCATAAAGTTCTCATTTTTGCTTTCCCAGATGTAATTACTCCAAATGGCTTGAATGTTAAGAAATTTTCAGCAGTACATGAGTTTCAAAATCTACATGCAATGTACAAGGCTAGGATACAAGATTTTGTTCGAGGTCATTTTTATGGGTATGTTGATTGTGGGGGTGGAGGAAGGGCGTGGGTGGAGGCAGAAGGGGGTATAAGGGGGATAAATGATAATGGAAGAAATACAACTAATAAAAAAGAATACTCTTAAAAAAAGAAAATTAGTGTGTGACTTTAGTGATCCCTAGTAAAAAGAAGACGGTATTGTTATAGTACATGTTTACCTTTCCCAGTCCCCTTTGCACTGTAACAGAATTCATGTGTATGTTTTGTTGCTTATGCTTTATTTTATTTTAAAGTGTTTTATTTTGTTTTAGTCATCTGGACTTTGATCTTGAAAAGACTTTGTTCCTTTTCATTGCTGGGAGGTATGAGTTTTCAAACAAAGGAGCTGACATCTTCCTAGAGTCCTTATCCAGGCTAAATTTCCTGCTGCGGGTAAGAAAGCTCTAAGAGGCTACATGATGCTTTTGTAGGAAGACTTTCTTCTGTGGGCAGTAAAGAACTTTCTGGCTCTTTCAATAGTTTTCATGAGAATATATGATTTTGAAGATTTAAAATGACAACCACATAAAAATGGCTTTGATCTTTTAATTTACATATTGGGTTTGCTACATTGTTCACTTGTGTATTTGTCTATGTCCTTAGTTATGTTTTTAGGAGAACCACAAGCTCATCCCATTCTATGTGCTATATTTTAAGGTGACATTATAATATTCCCCCCAAGTGAGTTTGTAACTGCTTGAAAAATATAGAGAAATCAAACAAACGGAGAACAAAATTTTACCTTTTCAATATCTGATAAGGAAGTGGTGGCTCGGACATGTGGCAACAACGGGCTTCCCGATGCTACACTTTGGTGTTGATTAGCTGTGTCATCACAGGTGGCTCTGGCCATCACCGTCCTCCCCCAAGGGAAGCAGACTCTCAAAGGAACATGCACCGTGGGGTGACAGCCAAGCAGCTGTCCTCGGTAGAAAGGGGCAGACACACACAAACTCTGTTCCTCACCCACCGCATCAGCCACCCCTCCTCCCCTAGACTGAGAGTCGTGAACTATGAAACTAGATGATCCACCACATGGAAACAGGAAGAAAGGGAAAAGAGGTCCCCACTCCCAACAACGTAGAATAATTTTTTGCTCAGAAAAGCGGGACTTAAAATAGGTCCCTAACTAATTAAGAAAAAAAATTTTTTTAAACCTGTTTCAATAGAAGCAACTATAAAAATGGTACCATGTCAAGCTATTGATTAAAGTTATTGGCTTTATTGCAATCCTATTGCATACGATGTTGAATAAATAACAGTAAAATGCTCACAGGGGACCGGTGTAAAATTTCAAGCTTATTGGAATACTCAGACAGTCTAAACTTTCCTGAGCTCTGTAATACTCCCCAACTAAATTTTTATTTCCTGGACATAGATTTAGCCTTGCCTTACAGCAGACATTGTAGCAAGTGTGCCAAAAGATTTATAGAAACCACATTAGTAAGGAAGAGGTACATTAATAAAAGCCCAAGTCTGCAAAATAAAACTGAAGACCAGAAAGACTATTCCAGAATAAGCGGGAATAATCTTATTTTAACATAGTTTCCTTTACAAGAAATAATTTATTTGTCCTAGAATCTTATATAATTGAACTCGTAAGGTGTTTACTCTTTTCCCGCCTGGGTGCCCTTATGCAGAATATTCATTCTGAGATTCATTGATGGTGCTTACATGTGTAGTTCATTCTTTTTATATTGCTGAGAAGTATGATGTTTTATAGCTATACCGCTTTTTTTATTTATTCACCTGTTTGTGGATATTTGGGTTGTTTCCAGTTTTGAGTTGTTGAAAAATTAAACTGTTATTTAGATTTTAATGCAAGAAAAAAGTTTTTCTAAGAAGTATGCAGGCTTTCCTGGAAAGCTGCACCCCACAGCCCATCAACTCGGCACAGATTCTGGAGCCCTTAAAATAAAACTATGTTATTTAAATCTTATTTCATCACATATTTTAGTATGTACCTTTTCAACAAATTTTATAGATCGACCCACAACTACATTAAATATGTATTATGTTTAGGGACATTATCAATTTATCCATACACTTATTAAATATTCACTTTGTTTTTAGATGTGAAGAAGCACTCAATTAATATTATTCAACATATCAAAGATAGGTATGTCCCTGGAGAAATGAAAAGATGTTATTCTCTTTCCATATGGTACATTTATTCTTTAAAAACATATTGGCTACTCCTGGAGTGAGTTTCCCGTTCTATAGACTTTTCTAGACTTTCCCATTTCTATAGGCTTCCATAGACTTTTGAATCAATTGTCAGGCCCTAGAGGGCAGAGGCCACAGATTAGATGGTAAAATGCCGAACACTCAGGAGATACTCATTTCCGTAAGACATGAGCGTTCATTCATCTGTTCATGGTTTAAGTGAGTTTACGCTTTCATTCCCATGGCTGTTTGGTATGTCATTTCCTTCTGAGAGATGCTAGGCCAATGGTATTTGTGGGAAGAGAAAAAAAACAACATAGATTTTAGAGTCAAAAAACCCCAGTGAGAATCTCATCCTTTATAACAGTAATCTGTTACAAGGGTTCAGACTCCTATATTGAACCTTCATGTTCTGTTTTGACCTTGGTAAATCAAGGAGAATGGTATCTTTTGGGAAGGGTTATTGCAAGGATTGGGTTAAATTATGCATTTAAAGCACCCAGCACGGTACCTGTCATAACAAAATGGCTGAGCATATGCTTGCTTCTTCACCTTAGGGCTAAAAAAATAAAATGCAATATCAAGGGAATCAAGATATGTGACAGAACAGACATTGGAATAAAGAACAAACTGATAACCAGAGGGGAGGGGGACGGGGATAATGGGGGAAAGATGAGAAGGGCAGTCAAGGAACATGTATAAAGGACACATGGACAAAGCCAAGGAGGGGAAGGATCGAGGGTGGGAGTTGGAAATGGCTGGAGCCGGGGGGAGTGGTGGGGAGAAAATGGAGACAACTGTACTTGAGCAACAATAAAAGAAGTTTAAAAAAATAAATAAAAATAGAGAGAGACGTTGTTTCTATTTAGAAGTCTATTGCTGTAAACATTGACGGTCCCCATAAGAACATCTGACTATAGGTCATCTATGCAAAACAATGCTTCTCAAGGTAATGTGTAATTAACTGATGCTAAATAAACAGCTTATTAAAATCAGAAAAATAAAAAATAAAAATAAAAGACATGTGACAGAAAAATGTAAATAATCTTTTGTACAAATCAATGTGTATAAGCGAAGGAAAAAATAGAATAAACCAACACTAAATCCTTATTAAGTTTCCAATCTGAAATTTTAAAGAATGAATTTTGACGCTTTATTCACTCATATAAATGTGAGCTAATGTTACATAGAAGACTGTGGGATCAATGTTAATTGCTTATATTTTAGACGATCGATGTCATAAAATATTTTGCTTGAATTTTCAAATTACTAATTAATAAACATCTATTGAAAGTCCAATTTAAATTAAAGTTTCTGAAAAAAACCTCAGGAATGCAGGTACAATTTCTCTGTGAATCATAAAAAGTATTCTTTTTTCTGAAGATATTTTTAAACACTTTTTTTCAAAGTTTAAGGTCCACCTGTCACATGTTTCACTTGATCTCTGGTCATTGACTCCGTTGTGTTTTCTGGCCCTCGTTAGATGCACAGGAGTGACGTCACAGTGGTGGTGTTCTTCATCATGCCTGCCAAGACAAACAATTTCAACGTGGAAACCCTGAGAGGCCAGGCGGTGCGAAAACAGCTATGGTAATCTCTTGTTCTCCAGCTGTAGACATAAAGGGCTATTTTTACGTGCATGATTTCTGATATATGTCCCCGAACCATTTTTTCCTGAAAATTATTATAGCATAAGTGCCATTTGGCATCATTAGGCTACTATGTAGCATAACTGCTATTCTCATTAGGCTACTATGTTAGATTATGTAATGCCTATACAAACGTGTTACTATAAAGATTTTGGGAAGAGCTACCATAGAAGGATAAAACCTCTGTAGAAATTTTTAAGGGTGGGTTGAATTTTTTAGAAAAATTATTGTGGAAATACAAAAACATATAACAAAGTGAAGAGATTAGTATAATGACCTCTTACATGCTCATAGCCCATATTCAACAATTATCAGCACATTCCCAATCCTGTTACATCTATTCCTACATCCATGCCCTCTCCTAGGTCTCTCTCTCCCCCTGAATATCATCAAGGAAAAAAATGTTAAGCTCTGTGGGCTGTTCAGGGTGTTCCACTGCCTCAGCTGTGGAGGTTTTTACTCAAGCTAAATTGGTAAATAAGAAAATAATAAAAGAAGCTATACAAAAGAGACCTGTAATTTCAACAATGTACTAACAAAACAACATTTTCATGACAAATAAAGATTTTAAATTGCAGCACTATTTAAATTACAAATCTTTTTTTCCCATGGGCCACAGGGACACTGCACATTCTGTGAAGGAAAAGTTTGGAAAGAAACTCTATGATGCCTTATTAAGGTGGGTGCTTTGATCATTAACAAGACAAATATTTGGGGTGTCACTATTCAAACTTATCAATTTCAATGCTGCAGTGTATTTTTTTGTTCCAAATATAAAGACATTAATAACCTTTGAAGATATGTTGCCTCATGTCAGTAGGTTTTCTGTTGTCTTTCACCTAATATGTATATATGTAGATAGGTTCTAATTCAATCAGAATCTCATTAAATGTTAATATGCCAACCTGAAGCTGAGGAAGTCTTGTTCATGAGATTTTAAGTCAAATTATATATTGACTTGATGTATTAAATATATTGACTTATATATTAAATTAGCATGTATTTATTAATTACTATATTAATATTAATTAACATGCATTGATTTAATAAATAACAAGTGAAATATGTACCTTTGTAGATACAATAAAATCTAAATCAAAATAATCAAATTGAAATGTATTATAACATAATAACATTAAAATATATGAATTTTGCTATAATATGAAGAGAAAGCTATTTTGTCTCCTGACCCATGGTGGAAGGTGAGCATTATATCTTTTTACCAAT
>VMDR010022891.1:0-15926 GCA_007922815.1 Macrotus californicus | reverse complement strand
AGCGGGAGTCTTAAAAAGGTACCCTGAGACTGGCCAATTGAATTACCACCTAAGACTTTAAAAATCTCTTAAAATGGGTCACTTGGGGTGCATTTGTCCTTTCAACCATTACTATAACATGCCTGATCTCACTGAATTTTTTAAGATTCATTTTTTTAATAATAATAATAAACTAACGCTTCCTGAGTCCCCAGAATGTAAAGAATATACAAAGAGCTTCACAATCATTATCTTCTTAATCCTCATGAAACCATGAGGTAGGTGTTTTTACGCTCACTTTACAGAGGAGAAAACTGAGGTTAAAGCAAGGTAATGGAAGGTCCCAAAGGAACTGGTGACTAGATTGGGATTTGCCTCTAAGCAGTCTGGCTCCAGAACCCATGCCCTTACCCCAGTTGAAGGAGGGAACACAAGGTAAAAATAAACTCCAATAGCATGTGATAAAGTGAGGCCAACCATAACAAAATATGGTAAAAGTAAATAATTAGCAGATGTGAAGGGTTCTACAAACATATCATTTAAAGTACTTCTAGGTACATCATTCCTTTAACCCTAACACTACCACAAGGCAAATGTGACTTTTTTATTACAATCAGGAAGGGCTGAGCTGGGAGCAGAGTAGCTTAAGAATATTCACCAAGCAAAGAGCCTCAGTCATCTGAGTTCAAATCCAGATATGATTCCACAACTTGCCAGTTACCTCCAAAGCATGGCTTTCAAAATACACTTTTTCATTTCTTATTATCATTATTTTGACTTGCTTCTTTCCATACCTTTATAACCTCAAGCCCTGAATTTTGAAAAATCTATTTTGGGGACAGAAAAGGAGGGCCTTAGCCATTTTTGCATTTTCAAAGTCTCTGAAGTTCTGGTTTAAATGGTCTGGGGAAGCACCAGAATGAGAGCATTGCTTCAAAGCTCAGTAAGCGATTCTAATGAGCATCCAAGGTGGAGAGGCCCTGCTCCTAGTCGATTGCTGAAATATAGTCTGCGAAGCTAAATCAGGTGAGGCTCAGGCACCATGCAGAACACAGAGAAACTCAGCTTCACAGCACACTTGTCAGGCCAAGGGGGCAAAGCACTCACGGTAGACAAACCAAAGACCAGAACACCAGCAAAAGTAAATCTGCCCTGGACTAAGGGAATACAGGAAGCCCTCTCATTCCTCCATACAGTGGATGGTGTGGAGGAAATGGTAAGGATGTCTAGGTGCTTGGGGGGAATGCTTCTAGATGTAACTATAATGTCATTGAGCTCTCATTATCGAGTTAATTCTAAACAGATATACTTCGTGGCCTTAAAAGCTGCTTGTTCTACTCTGTTACATGTGAAACTAGAGCATTTGGAAAAAGAATGTGACCCTCCATGAAGAGAATTGAGTGGTTTGCCAAAAGGGATTAGTCTTTGAGTCCAGACCAGCATCATTCCTTGACTATTTGTTTACAAAGAAATGATTAGCGATGAGGTTTTGACATAAACACATATATCTGCAGCACTAGCCCAGCCAGCTACAGACACACATTGCGGGGAATGAAACATAGGAGAGGGTGAAAAGGAAGGAAGTGAGCTCTGAAAAAGGAGGAACTGCCCACCACACCCACGAGGATGGCTCTAATTGAAAAAGTGGACACACCATGTGTGTGTGGTATGATGAAGATGCAGGGAAATTGGACCCCTCATACATTGCTGGTGGAAATGAAAAATGGTACAGCCTCTTCAGAAAACAGTTTAACAGTTTTTTCAAAAGTTAAATATACATTTACCATAAGACCCCACAATTTTACTCCTAGGCATATACCCAAAATAAATGAAAACATGTCAGCACAAAGACTTAACATGAATATTCATAGCAGAACTATTTGTGAGTGCCAAAAAGTGGAAGCCATCCAAATGCCCAGCACCTGGTAAAGATCAACTACGCATTTGCTACACACTGAACGTTGATGCTCCCCCAAAATTCGTCTGTTGAGACCTAATCCCCACTGTGGTCATGTTTGGAGGTGGAGCCTCTGGGAGGTGATTAAGCCGTGAGGGTGGAGCCTTCATGGATGGGGTTAGTGCCTTTGTAAAAGAAACCCCCAGAACTCTCCTATTCCTGGAACCCGTGAGGACTCAGTAAAAAGACAGCATCTATGAACCAGGAAGCAGACTGCCACCAGACACCGAATCTGCCAGCAGCTCGAACTTGGACTTCCCAGCCTCCAGAACTGTGAGAAATAAATGTCTGCTGTGTGTAAACCACCCAGCCTGTGGTGTTTTGTTCTAGCAGGCCTAACAGACTGAGAATGTGCTACATCCATAAAATGGAGTACTACTAAATGATATAAAAGAATAAACAATTGACAGGCTGACATGTATGGCTCTCAAAAGCATCGTGACAAGTGAGAGAAGCCAAACACAAAAGACTATATATTGTTTAATTTCATTCACACGAAATCTCTCAAACAGGAGGAACTGGAAATAGAAAGCGGAACCGTGGTTGCCCGAGGCTGAGAGTTGGAGCAGGAACTCACTACAGACGAACACACAAGGGAGATTTTCGGAGTGACAGAAGTGTTTTAAACTTGGGTTGTGATGGTGCTGCATAATTGCAAGAATTTACTAAAAATCATTAAACTATACATTAACAATGGGTGAATGTATGGTACATGAGGTCTGTCCAAAAGATATCCAGCATGTAATATGACAAAAAGACATATATATTGAAGAAAATACAAGATACAATAAACACTGTACATAGGACAATGATGCCTCAGTCCCCTTCAAAGTAGGCACCTAGGGACCTCATGCAGTTCTCCCAGTCTCCATCAGCTGCCCTGTCGTATTTTCCTGAATCTCATCGATGGTCTGAAATCTCTTCCTTTTCAAAGGCGATTTTAGTTTTGGGAAAAGCCAGAAGTCAGAGGTCATCAAATCTGGGCTATAGGGATCCTGAGTCACCTGGGAGAGTTGATGTTTCACAAAAAAAATCTCTGTACGAGATATGATGCATGAGTGGGTATATTGTCCTGATGAAGCTGCCAATCACCAGTTGCCTATAGTTGCAGCCTTTTTCTGAATCATCTGAATAGTTTCTGTGGAAGAATGTTCAAGATTAATGCAAATTAATGCAGATTCATTGCTCTGCTTGCTCAGTCATTTTGAAAGTGACAGCCACACAGTACACATGCTCAGTCAATGGCATCTACCACCCCCACTGACTAGTACAGTGAAGTCATCATTGTTCACGCATGTGCATTCAGTCCACTCTCCTTGGTTGCCAGGTTACATCGATGTCACACAAACCGTTCTTGTTATATTAACCATGGCTGGACTCTTTCCAGACTTCATATAAATTATACCACAGTAAAGATGTTAAAAATAAAAAATAAAGATAGGAGAAGTAAAGAATCAGAAGTATGAAGAGGGTAAGAGCATTCATAGAATAGGAGAAAGGAATGACATGCACAAATTCACTAAAAAGCCATATCACCATGGATTGTGGAAGCAGGAACAGGGCTTCCTTGTCTTCTGTGTTTTATTCTTTGTGTTTATATTCTAGATTCAAATTGTGCACTGTAAGTCTACAGAATTTTGAAAACATTTGGCACAAACAACACATTTTCAAATGCTCTAATGGTTAAGTAAACAGGTAGAGTAGAACATCACATCTGTATTTGCCACTGCTTCTTTGTACACACTGCATCACCCTAAGTATTTGCTTTCTTGATCTCAGTCATACATGTTATGTTGCCTTTGCACCATGTAACTTACTCCAGAGGTTTACACCATTTTCAGTAGCTTGCAGTACCTGTGTAATCAAGTTGAATTGCTATTTCTTGACATTGCTGAGTACCATTTCTCATGACTTGAAGAAAATATCTCCCTTGCCTGCTATGGTACTTTGTGTGTCCATTTCTCCCAGTGCCCATATCTCCTCTCATCCTTTGTCAAAGGGAATTTTTCAGAAAAGAAAAGAGAGAATGTAAATAATGAAGAATTATACCCTGTTTTTCTAACAAACAAAACTTTTCCTTCTTCTCTTCATGAAAATAAGGACAATAACAGCTCCCTGCCCCCATCAAAATGAGGTGTGGTGGAGGACACTCTTCTTTCTCCCCATTGCTTTATTTTTCCTTCTCTTTGGTGTCCTCTGTGACTCATCTGCCACATTCCTGCCTGGAAGGCCCACCTATGAATTACTTCCCCCCAGGATTCTGTACTTTACAGTTCTTGTAATGTATATGTGGTAATGTTGTTAGGTGATGGGCAGAACAGAAATGTGAGTTTTAAGCTTTTCACTCAAGGCCTCACATGATTCTTTCTCCACTTACTAAAAAAATACATCAGAAATAAATTGAGTATTTTGATGACTGATATTTGGGATCAGTCATATTGAAAAATTTATTCGTCAGTTGCTGAAAGTGTTAATTATGTTCTATATGCCACTGACCTAAGGGCTTCTACAGAGAAATAAATTGGAAATGTAAATATTTTTTAGAAGGAGAGTAGGGGAATAAAGAATTATCTCAAAAGTATTTTCAATGACAAGCTAGGAAGTCTTTGGAATGTGTGGCTATGTTCTAGTACACACCCCACCTGTATTTTTCAGGGATTCAGGCAGCTGAAGGGTATACTATCCATACGTGTGCATCTGCTCATTCAGCAAGTTCTTAATGATGATAGGGCACAGTCTCTCAACCTCAGAACTATTGACATTTTGGGTCAGATTTATTCCTTGTTGTGTAGGATGTTTAGTAGCATCCCTGGTCACTACTCAACAAATGTCAGAAGACACTCCCTTTCCCCCACCCTCAGTCATGAATTGTAACAACCAAAACTGCCTTCACACATTGCCAAATATCCCCCGTGGGACAAAGTCACCTCCAATTGATAAACTGCTTGGAGGGTAACCCCGGCCTGAACCCACAGTCCCCAAAACCCTGGAATCAGGGCTAACCTGTGGGCAGAGAGGACCCAGTCTGTGTACTCCGTGGTCTCTGCCAAAGGGCTGAACCCAGAGCTAAACTTCTTGTGTAATCTAAAATCTCCATAATAAACTTCTAACACAGTCTGTAATCCTGGGGGAAGACAGGCATCATATCCCGTAGCAGTCGGCCAACTATCATCCCTTATTAGCAATACTTCTGAAATACTTGAACTTAGACCCTGTCACTAAATTACCCATGGACTCACGCAACAAAGGTTCAAACATCCCTAGTAAGTGACATAAAAAAGGAAACAAGTGTCACATTTTAGCAACTGACAGATAAATGTTCCAACCTTCTCTAAATATCTGTTACCAGATATTATTCAATCTAGTTGAAGTTTTTATTTTAGAGAAATCTGATTAAGAAGTACAAATGATTAAAAAAATTTTTAAGGATTTGACAAAAGAAAAGAGAAAAACATGTGAAACCCAGCAGCTTAGCCCATAAAGGAAAGCCTCTCTCCCTCACGGGAGACAATGGCTTTTGTTTCACTTACGCAAAATTAACATACAGACATTTAAGAAAATATGTTCACAAATGGCCATTTCTTTCCTCATGACAAAAGATCCTAAGTATTTTTTGTTTGTGGCGGAAAAAAATACTCTATTAACAAAAAACAGTTGCAGACATTTTGCAATTCTTTTTAGAAAAAAATACCCGAAGACAGTAAGTCTAATTCACTGCAGTTGAAATTTCATTTACTAACTAACCACACTAATGAGGTGCTGCCCAGAGATTCCTAATTAACTTCACTGTATTTCTGTCACCGACATTAATTTCCTTACTTCAACTTCCAGAGAAAGTTTGATGTTTCCTAGATTTTAGAAAATTTGGGGGGGGCGGATGTTGATTTCAATAGTTTTTAACTAATACTAATACTAATAGTTTCTCAATTGGAGGTGCCTTTTTCCCACGGGGGATATTTGGCAATGTGTGAAGGCAGTTTTGGTTGTTATAATTCATGACCGAGGGTGGAGGAAAGGGAGTGTCTTCTGACATTTGTTGAGTAGTGACCAAGGACCTAATTTTTTTAACTCCTGCAGTTTTATAGCATAGCATATTTCTGAATTGGAAAAATATAATGTTGATATTCATATACAAAACAATAGTCATTTTCTCAAGATGGCTGGCTAGCTTGTATTTAAAAGTATTGTTCATTATACTATTTTTGTTCTTTATGTATACTCTGGAGTTAAGTAAGAAAATTAAGTCCATAAAGCCATCAAGCTATGTTCTCCAAATCAAGATTACATTCAAGGATTTTCAGATTAGCTTCTGACTAGTTTTCTCCTGGCTAATTCCTTAATTTAAAACAAAATGTCATTCCGCTACCATTTGAATACAATTGTGTTGTACTGAACATCCTGCATTATTCTCGGCATGCAATTGGAAGGCATGCTTTTCAGGTGGACTCTGTGCGCATCTCCTCTTACGTGATCGAATAAGCAAACACAATGCCAGCATCACCTAGTTCACAAACACCAGATTTGCAAAGAACCCACACATGTGAATGACCACAGTTACACTGCCCACACCCCCAGGCCACGTACTGTCCTACTACAGAGGCCATTGTAGCAAAGCTCAGAACTTTTAGAAAGAAGGTAGAATCCTAAACAGCAGGTCTAGAAAGATGACTCAGCAGGGAGTCTATGTAATGTCCACTCTCTTCTCAAAAGTTTCTCCCACAATACAATGCCAGAAGTTTTGTGTATCTCTATCACAGTGTCTGATATTCTTCAAATTACAAATGTCTTTGAATTAACAAGCTTCTTTAAAATGCAAATGACTCCCAGAGAGGTAATTACGTTCTTTAATTAATTAAGGCAGATTGCACTGCTCTTAATGCCTAACTACCGTTACCCAGGATGAAGGATTGCCAGGCAGTAGGAGCAGCGCGGGAGCAGCTGTCATGGTGGTTGTGGAGGCAGCGGCAGGGACCACTGACTGTGCCAGGCCCTGTGCTTGAACCGCCCATGTGCATTGCCTCATTTAACCCTCTCAAGAACCCTGGGAAAAAACTTTAGGGAGGTGATAGAGTGGTTCTCAAAATGTGGTTCTCTGGGTCAGCAGCATCAACATCACCTAGTGTTACAAGTGCAAGTTCTCAGGGCCCTCCACAGACCTACTGAGTCAGAAACTCTCCAAGCGATTCTGAAGCTTGTGAAAATTTGAGAACCACTGGGCTACAGATTTGTAGAAAAAGGACACATGCACGCACACACACGCAAAATTAATCAATGTTTCCAACTTATTTATAAGAGAATACAGACCAAAATCAGCATTTAAAATAAATCTAAGAGAACTATATTCTGAGTTACCACCAAACAATCAAAAAACAAAGCTTTGGAAATAAATCGCCCATTCTGAAAGTAAGGTTTGCAAATTTAATCACTCACTTATTTCCTTCTATATTTATGTATAACTTATGCTGGCATTTCTCATGATCCTGCACTGACTGACCTTTCAGATGGGCTGTCCACACTGCTCTGTCTTCCAGGTGACTCACCCCCATACACCCTGGCCCTCTGGCTTCTGATTGTGTTCAGCAAATGGGAGGAATCTGAGCAGTTATTCCTTCTATGCCTCCATGCTGTGCCAGCTTGGCAGTATCTGTGTTCCCTTACCTACAGCCACAGCTCCTGGGAGATCCCCCAACCCCATGGCTATAGCTGTCACAGAAGTCTGGTAACAGACCCCTCTCCTTACCCCTTCTGGCCTATGGGCTAACAACTTCCCTTGTTCCCAGTCACTGGGAATTTCCCCATCTCTTGGTGATTCCTCACCTTTTGCCCATATTGAACTGTCCCATCACTGAATTGTCCCAAAAAGGGACATCTGTTTAGATCCTCAGTGGAGTGATACAGACCACAACCACAGATTTACAGTCTTGATGCTTTCCACCAGACCTCTATTAGCTTTTCTTTAATGAATTTTCTTTCAATGTGCCAGTCTGCATCATGTTGCCATTTACAAAAGTCCTATCACTCCAAGAAGACCATGTGCGTGATTCATGTAAAACACTTTGTAGAGCAAATACTCAATAAATAGCAAAGGACATCATTATCATCATCACTGCTGTTATCAGTAAATTAATGTCTATTATTAGAACTAAAAACAACAGACACAATTTAGAGGAAGGCAGATTTTGAATGAACAAAGATAAGCTTTTAAATAATTACAGGGTCCAGCTGTGAAATGGCCGTCCTTATCATTAGAATTTATAAAGCATTTCTGTGTCTGTGGCCTTATGTCATTTTCACAATGACCCTAGGATGTGGTTGCATTATTAGCCTCTTGCTCAGATATGGATACCAAGATTTGGAGAGTTTGTAAGGACTTACCCAACAGCAGAGCTACTGAATGTTGGAACCAGCAGTGAAATCTTGCTGTAGGGCCAGGTTCTGCCCACAGTTCCCATCAGGAAGTTACAAATGGCGGTTGCTGAAGGAGCTGTGTGGTGAGGAAATAGGCTTTCTCCAAGCTTGGGGGAGACCCCTGATTCCCCCAGCCCCAGTCGGCCCACCTGAGTCACAGTTAGATGTGCTCTGGTGCCATATCATAAAATCTTGTTCTGGCAAGAAAAGGGAAAATAAAGTGGAGGGAGATTAATGCTTCAATAAATTACCAAGTGTGTGATGACTCAGGCTAGGAAAGACTGAAGGCACTGAAGGGGAAGTATGTGATAGAGTCATGGTGAAATATAGACTTCTTAAATATTTGACTACTGTTAGGGCCACCTGGGACGGAATGAGTAATCCATGGCAGACAACCCAGCAGAGTGGATATGGAGGTAGTGCATAGCACGGCAGTAAGCCATGGCCTCTTTTCGTCTTCAATCTTTCTAAACAGCAGCAGGAGAGAGCTTCATGGGCAATGATGCAAAATTGATTGAGTGGGTTGTCCTTCATATTGGATGATTCTCTGCATCTGTGTTTCCAAATGTAATCAAGGGCCTCAGAAATTAGGGTGCAGATCATGAAATTTATATTTGACAAATAATTATCAAGAAGGGCAATAGCCTAGGTAAACACGTGGCATTAGGGGGGAAAAACTTGATGCTCAGTCTAACATTTGATTTTGTTAATATAAATAATATATTAACAAGTGAACAATTTGGACTTGGTCCAAACCACTCTAAGTGCTTTGCTAAAACTTACCAATGGTATTTACTTCTATAAATAACAGCCATAATTGGAATAGTTTTCTAGATACATCAGTTTATGTCTTATGACAAATACCCATTTAAAGATCTTTATCACTGCAAGCATTTTAGAGGAACCTTTGAATTAGTTGGTGGGGGAGCAGAGTCTGACCACCTCTAGTGTGGGATGGAAGGAAGAGTTCAGAGTTCAGACCTGAGCTGGGTCTTGAAGGATGTGTAGGATTGGCATAGGTAAAATGGAGAAGGGCAAGGTCTTCTGAATCAGACAGGATAAAACTCTGATGATAGAGTCTGAAGCAGTCCAGAGTCTGGGAAAAGCTACAGAACCTTACTCTGCTTCACACTGTCAAACACCCATCCGAGCAAGAGAAGGTTGGATAGAGATGTAAATGGAGGCAAAGTGGGTTAGTAGAAAGAGCACAGGTCCAGAGTAAGACACACTTGACTTCAGGTTCTTGCACCTCCACCTAACAGCTAAAGTCCCTTGAGAAAGTTTCTTAACTTCTGTAAGTCCATTTCCTCATGAAGTAATAATATCTTCCTTATGAAGCTCTTAAGGATTAAATGATGGAATGTGTGTGATGAGCCCTGTACAGTGCTGGGCAAGAAGTATGCCCTCAGTATATTATGGATATGGTTATTATTACTATTTTCTAAATTTTTCAAGGATGACTAATGAAAAATGCAGGAGTCTTGGGAGATTTATTTCTCCTGTGCATTGCCTAGTTGCTTTTTTCTACAATATTGAACTTTATGTTAAATTGAAAGGAGGTGATCTATTTGAGTCAGGCATCCCTGAGTTTCAATCTTAGCTTGCTACTTTCTATGTATGCCCTTGGGAAAGTTTGATGACCTCTAAATTAGCTTTCTCTTCTGTAAAATGGAAATAATAAGTACCTTGTAGGACTAGAGTAAGATTTTGGGAGAGAGTATCTAAAGTGAACAGCATATACTAGGAATTTGATACATACCATCTATTGTTACTGTTATTTTCTCTGTAGAGCTTCTATGTACATTAACAATTCTGTCCTATTCATCTCAAGTTTGAAATCATCCTTGAGACATTTTCTCATCAATGAAGGAAACTTTCCCAAGAAATATAATGCCCCTTTCTACCCACCTGGAACAACAACTAACATTCACAGAGTGTTTTAACCTTCACATTATGTACTCAAACATACGATTGCATTTAGTCTTAACTACAACCTTGGGAGGCAGAATTGGCCCTGTTTTACAGAAGTGCATGCCCTTCTTGAGCAAGACTGCCTGGATTTCCCATGCTCACTCAGGCTGGAAGGGGCAGGAAGCTGGCACTGCAGCCAGTTTTTCTGCCAACAAAGCTCACCTCCTTCCAGCTCTCTGGTGGCATCTCTCCTCTGTATCTTGCTGTCTCCACCAATCAGAGAAAAATGTTCTCTGGCATCTGAGTGATCACTAAAGATTAATTCATCAGGGGAAGGAGAAAAAGCTAGAACTTCTTACCTTAAGAGTCTATTCATCAATAAGAACTCTAGCTCTCAATCACTGTTTCCAAGCCAAATAAGAATGCTGAGCTCCGACACGAGTTTCTCAAAATGTAGACTTTTGTCGGTTCGTTAGCATCTGCTCTTAAATGACCCATCTAGCTAGAGTCGTCAGTTGTGTTGTGAGCATCTATCGGCAAACATGTGTTGCTGTTGTTTCAACCAGAAGCTCTTCAAAGACAAAGACCATATCCGTGTGATATTCCGCATCCATTTAATGTTCAACAGCACTCAGATCAACGCTACAGCAAATGGCAACCCACGGGAAAAAACATACCTCCCAAGAAATTTGCATTGCGCCATTGTCAGATTTGGGTATAACCACCACACCTAGAACATAACAAAAACAATCACGCAATACACTGAGGACATACTTCCTGCCCAGCACCATCCCAGGCTCTTTACACACATTTCCTCATTTAAACCTCAATAGCCTCATGAGTAAGATATTATTGTTGCCACTTTGCAGATGAGGAAACAGACCTACCTAAATTAAGAAACTTGCTCAAAGGCATTTAACTACTAGGTGTAGGTGGCAGAATTTGAAGGTGGGTGTTTCTTACTCTGGGTGCTGTACTCTTTCTACTACCCCTTAAGCCTCTATCCAGCCTTTTCATGTTTGGGTGGGTGTGTGTAAGTTAAAGGTAGACTAAGAGGTTCAGTGGCCTCTTTTAGAATCCAGACTGCCGCAGTCTCTGTTACTGTTACTTCTCCTTCTGCAGTCATTAGTGTTGCTGATCTGGGAGGTCTTCTCCCTCTCAATTCCACCTACCCAAAACCCTATATGTCCCTTCCCCAGGAAGCCCACTTTACCCACTCTCCACCAAATTAATACCTTTGTTTCTTGACTTACTAAGTCATTTTTAGCTTAACCCATACCCTTAGCACCTAGTCATGGACTACGACATAGTCTTTTTCACATCTTACACGATGAGGCAGCATGATATAATGGAGGTCTAGCCCTGGTTGATCACTAACTAGCATTAGGACCTCGAGTAAGTCACTTAACCTGAGTCTCAGTTTTCTCATCTCCAAGGAGGTATTCTCCAAAATTTTCTCTAGTTTTAAAAATACCATTTCCATGGCCATAGGTCTTTAATAAATACACAATTTTCTCAAAGGCTTATATTTTTGTTTTTCCCTACAACGTCAGAGAGAAAGCACTGAATAGATGATTGTTAGCAGTTTGACTGATGGACTGAGATACAGGTTTAAAATGATAAACAAAAAATGATTAAAAAAACTTAATAGCATGAAGGATGGGATGTGCAAGAGACCTAATGTAAACATGGTAGTTCTAGAGGGGCAGCTAGCAAAACAGAATAAAATCATTTCATCTACAATAAAAAATAAATTAATGACTTTCCATAGATAAGGGAAAAATGAACCATTGACACGTAATTCACAGGAAAAAGATCAACACACAATTGGGACATTGCTCATACAGATGAGAACCCACTGTCATTATTTGTAGGGGGGAAAAGCAAATTGTTCGAAAACTACCAGAGGTTTGCCACTTTAACGTTCGCCCAAAACCGAAGCAATCCACTGACAAATGAAACCTCCTTCCCCCGCTGCCTTCCATGTCAATGTCTGCAGCGAAAGGTGATTGAAACCGTATTTGAAAAGAATGAAAGTTGTACACCTTAGGCATGTATCTGTTCTATGTCCATTAGATATCAATTTAAAAACCATTTTAAAAATGGAAGAATGTACAGGTAACCAGGATCTAAGTCTTATTTTAAATAAAGCCCCAAATTCTGGTGCTGGTTCTTAGGAAGGAAGCTAAAACTTGGTTGACTTACGCTCTAGACCGCTTTTGAAAATACTCGGTATCTTCCATTTTGTTCTTTTGGGTCAATAGTTACCTTCATCTTAAATCCCACCTGGTAAGTGCCGTCAAAGAGTAAGTGATGGTGGAGATACTCAGACAGAAAAAGAAGTTGGTGAGAAGTTAGACTGTAGGGCTTCCAGATGAATACTGGTGCATTGTAACTACCTGAAAATCCTCTTTTGTGTTTGTTTGTTTCTACCCATTACATATTATGTGTGCAAACAATAAGGAAACTAGAAGATAATAAATAGTAAAAGCTTAGAAATCATCTCTTTATATTCACTCAAAATTTGGTATGGTATTTTAAAAATAAAATATTTTCTGAAGTATTCTTTGCAGTTTACCATCTTATCCTATTGGAAGATAAAAGATTAATAACAATAATCCTCCAATTTTTAAAAATCTACCCAAATAGATCTTTAATCATTGCCCTTCATAAAAATATTCTTACAAAAATATTATAAAAGCATTTAATGTTATCTTTCTAAATTTAAATATAATTCACAAACCATGAAATTTGTCCTTTAAACTGTACAATTCAATGGTTTTAATATATTTACAAAGTTGTACAACTCTGTGGTGGGTTGAATGGTGAACCCCCAAAGGACAAGTCCATCTGGAATCAGTGAATGTGACCTTAATTTCATAGTTAAGTTACTTGCAGATGTAGTTAAGGATCTTGAGATGAAATCATCCTGGATTATCTAGGTGGGCCCTAAATCCAGTGACAAGTGTTCTTATAAGAAGGCACAAAGGAAGAGAAACACAGAGAAGAAGGTGATGTAAGGATGGAGGCAGAGATTGGAGAGATGTGTGGGTCCACAAGCCAAAGAATGCCACCGATTGCCAGCAGCCATCAGAAGCTAGGAGGGAATCAGGGAACAGATCTCCCTCAGAGCCTCCATAGAATGAACCCGCACCAGTCACATCTTGATTTCAGACTTCTGACCTCTGTTGTTTTAAGCCACCAAGTCTGTGGTGACCTGCTACACAGCCCTAGGAAACAAATACAAATGCTCACCACTATCTGATTTTAACAGAATATTTCATCACTCAAAAAATAAATAAAAAGCAATTCACAGTCTTCCCCATTCCTCCACATCCCACAACCGCTAGTCTACTTTCTATCTCTATGGATCTGCCTATTCTAGACATGTAGTGTAAATGGAATTGTATATGTGGCTTTTTGTGTCTGGCCTCTTTCACTTAACATAATGTTTTCAAGGTTCATCCATATTGTAACATACTATTACTTCAGTCCTTTTCTGGCTGCATAATATTTAATTGTAGTCATATACCGTATTTTGTTTATCTGTTCAAAAACGATGGACATTAATGTTGCTTCCACTTTTTTGTCTACTGTGAATAATGCTACAACTGACCATTCATGTACAAGTTTTCATGTGGACATGTTTTTAATTCTCTGTGGTATATAGATACACCCCATTCCATATTCATTTCATCTTGGTTATCTCATTTGTTGCCATATGACTGTTCATAGTATTCCTTTACAATCCTCCTCTTCTTGCAGGGTCGGCAATGGTGTTTTCTCTTTCATCCTTAATTTCAGTTCTCTGAGTCTAGTTTAATATTTGTCAATTTTGTTGACCTTTTCTAAAAACTGGCTTTTGGTTTTGTTGATTTTCTCTATTTTTTTTTCTATTTTTATCCATTACTTCCACTCCTATCTTTATTTTCTTTTTTATCCTTTCTTGGGGGGATTTAGTTTGCTCTTCTTTATCTAGTTTCTTAAGGTGAAAAATTGGGTAATTGATTAAGATCTGTCTTCTTTGTTAATGTAGTCATTTATAACTACATATTTCTCTCTAAGCATTGCTTTAGCTATACTCCATAGGTTTATCATTTGTTTTTGTTTTCATTCATATCAAAGTATTTTCTAATTTCTATGGTGATTTCTCCTTTCATCCATTGATTATTTAGGAGTATGTTGTTTGACTTTCACATATTTGTTTCTTCTGTTAATTATTCCTAATTTCATTCTATTATAATCAGAAAATAGACCTTATGTGATTTCAGTTCTTTTAAACTCATTGATATTTGTTTTGTGGCCCAACATATGGTATTTCCTCAAGAATATTCCATATGAACTTGAAAAGAATGTGCATTCTGCTGTTGGGTGGAGTGTTCCATACTGTTGGGTTTATCCTGTTCAAATCTTAGTTTGCCATCCATTAGTATCTGTTTCTTCCTTCAATTCTATCACTTCTTTCTTCATTTGGGGGCTCTGTTTTTAAGTACATACAAGTCTATAATTGTTGCTTGTTTTCTTGATAAGTTGATCCTTTTATCGTTATAAAGTGTTTTTCTTTGTGTCTGGTAATAATTTTTTCTGTTTTGTCTGCTATTAAAGTATAGCTACGCCCACTCTTTTTTGGCTACTGTCTGCATATCTTTTTCTATCTTTTTATTTTCAGTCTATTTGTGCCTCTGAATCTGAAAAATGTCTCTTGTAGACAACATATAGTTGGATCATGTCTTTTTATCCATTTCGTCAAGTCTGTCATTTAATCACTTATATTTAATATAATTAATTACCAGCAAGGTAGGATTTATGTCTGCCATTTTTTAATTTGTTTTCTGTATGTTTTATATCTTTTTTCTCTATTCATCCATGTCTTCCTACTTTTGTGTTAAATGTTTTGTTTGATTTTTTAAGGCTACTGCAGAGCTGGGACGAGGGGGATAAAAATGAGGCAAGTTAAAAATACCACACAGCACAATGTTTTACCAAGATTGGTCTCTTTTTCTTGAATACTCTTTGAATTGTAGTACATCTTTGATTAATTTCAAGAGTTTTTAAAAAAATTAATTTTGGCAGTTTTTGCAAATGTTATCATGGCTGCCCTTTTTGGACAAATGGCTTTTCAGAGGTCTCTATCTGCCATGTTTTGCTGATATCACTGTTACTTCTTGCAATAACCTCATACAGAGAAAAATGGGCCATAATTGCTATTATTACTATTCCCATTCATTTATATGTGAAAGAAAGTAGGTGCATATTTTTTCTATTGCTGCCATAACAAATTTCCAGAAACTTAGCAGCTTAAAACAACACAAGTTTATTACCTTACGGTACTCTGACATGGGTCTCAACAGACCAATATGAAGATATTGGCAGGGCTGCATTCCTTTCTGGAGCCTTTAAAAAAGAATCTACTTCCTTGCTCTTTTAGGTTGTTGGCAGAGTTCAGTTCCTTGCCTTTATAGCCCTGAGTTCTCTGCCTCTTTGCTGGCCGTTTTTAGCTTCTCTGGGCCACCCACTTTTCTTGGCTTGGGGCCAGCTTCCTCCAGCTTCAAAGCCAGCAATGGTGGGTCAAGTCCCTCCACACTGTAAAACTCTCCTGCCTTTCCTTTTACCCTTAGATGTATTTGTCCTGCCATTCTGCCTTCCTCTTCCACTTTTAAGAATCCTTTAA
>VMDR010022890.1:0-15946 GCA_007922815.1 Macrotus californicus | reverse complement strand
TGTTATCGCTTTATTCAATCTATCCCCTTGAGCACTGTATCAGTCAGCTGTTATGAGAATACTACATAACACATAACTCTACAGAGCAATGGCTTACAACAGTACACTTTTATTTATTTTTGCTCACAATTCTACAGAACAAGGTGGCTCCACTTTAGATGGTATTGGACTGGGCTAGGCTTCTGAATTCAGGTTGGATTCAGGTCTGACTCACTTCACACCTTCCTTAGATCAACTACCTGGGGGCATGTTCCCTTCATGTAGAGTATAGGAATACAGGACACCAAGCTGATTGGCACAAGCATGTTTGAAGCTTTGGTTCACTGCCACATCCATTAACAGAGATTTTTGTTTGTGTGTTCAGTCTTGAATTTGATTTTTAAAAAACTATTGTTTCTGTGAGTGCCCTACTTGTTAAGGGCTGCCTGTTTGTGGAAGAGGGTAAAAGCTGGTATAGACTGGGTACGCTTGGGACAGATTCTGTCATTTTTAAGTCTTACCTTTGGTTCCTCTAATGATTGCACAGCAATGCTATTGATGCCCTGCCTAGGTCTTTGTCACACACTGGCTTCATATTTTAAGTACCCACAACTCTTTGCCTAAAGGCTTTCTCTGACCACGTTAGCTTGCTCAGCCTGTTCTTAAAGCAGGACCCAGAAGACAGAAGTTGGGGCACAGGGAGTTGGCACCCCTAGAAGCATCCCTCAATCAATCATGGACTGGAAATGGAATATGAATACACAAATTTTCTTGTCTGTCAGGTGGAACAACACAGAAGCATATGTTACATGGTCTCGCAGTTGTACTCAGAAGAACTGAGTACAACTTACCCACAATGGCGACCTGCTCTTCAAACAGCCTGCACTGCCTTTCTTTCCTTCCTCCTTGTACTTCTCCACTCTCCCATAAGTGCTTCCTGAGGTTACTTCTGAAATACTACCTACATTCTCATCCTTACCTCTGTGTCTGCTTTTAGAGGAATCTGGATGAAGACAAAATGTATATTTTGCCAATAAAAGGTAATGTAAGGATTACATTTATTTCTTTATACTCTTCAGAATTTGTCTAAATGCTCTACAACGAGCATGTGATCAGGATAAAAATCTGCAGCAAGAAAAACTCCTGTCTTATCAAGTTGTCATGAATTTTTCCTGCTTTTCTTAGGTGGTAGAGAATGTGCCAAAGTCCAATACAGTAATATAGTTTTTTTTCCCCTTAAAAACAAGCAAATTATCTATGGTACAAATTCTAATTTGGAAAATGCATTGAACTAAATAGGAAAAAATATGAGTCTCAAATGTAATAAATTTTCTCAAATTTCAATAAAAGGAAAATAAGAAGAGGAAATTTTGAAGCACCTAATTTTATGGGGGAACATCATGTTTATCTCCAGAAAAGAAGAAGGGATGAAGTTGCAATGTTAGCAGGAGTCTTCAGAGCTGCCACGTCCATCTACCTCCCTTTCCTTCCCCTGTGACCTCTGAGAATAGAATGGAGTTGCTGCCCACTATAAATTCAACACATTCACTGTTATTCTTTGCCAGTTACTGGGCCAGGTGGGAAAGAGTGCAGTTAAAGATACACAGGTCTCAGATATCAAAGCATTAATGGAAAGAGACAGAAAACAAACAAATGAATACCCAAAGAAGAGTATTTCAGATTATGATAAATTCTTTGAGGGAAATAAGTAGAGAACTATAGACAGTTATGTCAGAGCAAATTGGGTTTCTACCCAATGGAGAAAAATTTTGTCAGGAGAAGCTGCTTTTGAGCTATGGCTTGAAAGGTGAGAAGATGCCAGCTAGGAAGACCCAGCAGTGGCTGTGAACAGGCCACTTTGGAGAGACCAGAAGAGAGAAAAGTGGACCTGGAGAACACTGAGTGATCCCATGTTGTGAAACAAACAACAAACAAGCAGACAAAAACACATTCAAATACCTCCACATCCAGTCTGAGACATGCTAAGATTCTCAGCAAAGACATGAAAAAGAAAGGACCCTCTTCTATGCTGTTTGTGAAAGTATAAATTGGTAGACTTTTTGTAAGGCAATGTGGTAAGCCTATTTAAATTTCAAATATTCTTTTACTTTATTTACTTCCAGATGGTTTGAAATTTTATTCATGTATTCCAGCTACATTTAAAAAGCTAGTAAAATTTTAGACCCTCTCTTTTAGATACATCATAACATGACACACACACCACATACATGCAAATATGGAGCAGTAGAAAGAGAGGGTACAACAGCAAAGTCCAAAAAGCAAAGAATGAACCAGCATGTGAGGCAGAGCTAAACAAATATACTCAAGTCCTTATTTTTGCCATGAAAATGTTGGATCAAACATAGGAGCAGAACCTAGAAGAAATCAGCTTAAGACCAATTTTTTTTTTGCTTTAATTAAAAGTGTATTTCTTGAACTATGTCCAACACAGGTCTTTCTGTCATTTTTAAGTCTTACCTTTGGTTCCAAAACTTTTCACCATTTATCACACCTCACAGCCACCTCCTAGGAAGAAACACAAGGTTGGTCTGTGTAAGTTAAATACACGAGTGTGTGCCAGTGCCTCTGTTGCATCATTTCCCTTAGGTGATCCAGGAAGAGCTTTGAGCCCAAAGTGGCATATCATGGAGGCCAGTTTATTGCAATCAATTTTTCAATAACTCCCAACTGGGCCAGATTCAATCCAATGACAAAAGATGAAAGTGTCTAAGTCTATTAAACTACCAGGTGCCTGAGTTTACTTAAATCACATATTAATTTCCTTCCCTGATCTCACTGCTAAGCTGTCAAAGCTCTGTCCATGTGTCACCAAATCAACTATTCTGGGGTCAATTACGTTGAATTGCTTTGCTATTAATTGGATCGAAGCCCAGCAAACTTAATTCAGTCTTTATTCTAAAATGGTCCATGATCCAATCTCTCTAAAGGCAACACAAAAGAATGTGTTGTCTGATTGTCCTCCTGGAGGTCAACCTTAAACTTCAGGCATCTACTCTTACAAGCCAGTTATAGTCATGTTGAGTATATAACCATTTGTGAGCTGATAACTTGTGCAGGTCCCAAGAACAACTATTTTACTTGAGTTATGATGACATAGTCTTGCTTTATTTTTTTTCCTCTTCTTAAGTTAGCACCATCAATGTAATGGTTTATTACTTCTCGAGTCCTCCTCCCAATCCCTGTTCTTCCGGAATGGAATTTTCTACTACCTACTCCAGACTTGTTTCTTTACAAAGTTAAGTCCTGTTCATCTTTGGCACCTTTGCAAGTGCCCATACTCTCTTGCTCCAGTTTCCTGTTTTTAATGTTCTCAAAAGCCCATTTCCATCCTAGATGACTGGAATGAATCCAAGAGTCCTTTCAGAAGCACGATGCGTGGTATCCATTTTCACTGAGGAAGAAGTGTGGCATCATGAAGGAACAATGAAAGATTCTTCTTGGCTGTGATAGTTTTTGCAGCTTTTTAAAAACACCTGGATGTATTCTATGATATTTTTGATGCTAAGAATTTCTCCTTCCAAATACGGATCCAAACCACAGCTGGAAATAACATGTTCTCCAAATCCCCTTGCCAAAGAGTTAAATATCTCCCCGCATTTTAAATCATTTAAAGGCACCTGACCACTCAAAATGGTATGAGTTCTCCTTCCACTCACATGGAAAGCATTGCCCAATTGACAAAAAGCATTAGAGGAGCTTGAAAATCTAAGCTAGAAAAAAAAATCAGAACAAGCAAATACTCCAGAGATTTATGAATGAAAATCTTTAACTAAGCCAGAGTGAGTGGACAGAACTTCCCTGGTCTCACACTCATATTACAGTGAATTCTTGTCTTTTGGTGGAATGAGCAAAGACAAAAATGAGGCCTCTACAAAACAAGTAAAACATAAACCCCACACAGGAACAAATGTCCTTTTCTGAAGCGGGAAGTAAATCAACTCATAGCAATATGTCAATAGAGCATACACTAGGGGGCGCGTGCACTTTTCTCCATACCTGTTCCTCCCGCCCACGCCTCTGTCTTCTCCCACCTGGAGGACAGTAACTGCCTGTTTGGACTTTTGGCTCCCACTTTTGTCATGACAATCCATCCTCCAAAGAGTCTCCAAATCCTATCACTTCCCTATAAAAACCTTCTAATGACCTTCCGTTGTTCTTCCAGTGAAACCTAATCCACAAGCCTGGCTGACGAGGACTGTGTGCACTGGTTCCCTGGCTGTCTCTGCAGTGTCATCCCAAACCACTCCTGTGCTCATTCAGGGATGGCTGCATCGACCCGGTCTTAGAGCACCCTGAGCTCACTCCAGCTCGGTCCTTCCATCTTATTGTTTCCTCTGGAACACACTTCTCCTTGCTGGTTTTATTTATTTATTTATCTATCTATCTATTTATTTATTTATTTGGAGGTTCTTATCTTTTAAATCTCACCTCACAGAAAGCTGTTCCATGAACCTTTCCAGAGCAGACTGCTTTTCACCCACAGCCACTTCCTATTACATTACATTTTTATCTTTATAGTCCATATCACCAAAGCCATTCTTTACTATTTTTTCAATATGTATTTCCTCATTTGAATAAAAACGTCATCAGAACAGAGAATTTGTTTAGTTATACTCAGTGTTTAGAACATTGTCTAGTTAATATAACCTTTGATACATATTTGTTGAATGAAAAATAATGACTTTAAAGATCCTGTTCTAAAACATAGAGGTTAATAGTCAAAGCACTTCATTAGTGAACCAAGCATAGTACATTCACAATTGTGCCTTGTGAATGAGCTGTCTTAATAAAGGCAGGAAGTAATGCCATGCCTGAGAAGAGCCCAGAGCTCATTCTTTTGAAAGATACTACTTCTTTCTCAGGCTCTGTGTATTCAAACTACTCTGAAGCACTGTCTGTCAAAGGTTCCTGATGATCGGCATCACCTGGGGCACCTATAAACATAAGCTTCCAAGAGGTGGCCCTTGGAGACACTGCAATCATGACTTCAGAATTAAGCCTGAGAATCTGAAATTTTAAGTTACCTACAGGTGCTTTTACCAAGGAAGCTTGAGAAACACTGGTCTAGAGCACAGATTCAATAACTTGGCTGCACATGAGAATCCCGAGTCCTAGGATGCACCCTCATGGCAATTCAATCTGAACATTCAGGGATGGAGCACAGGCTTTTCTAAAATTCTCCATTAGTCCACGTTTGTCCAAGTTTGAGATCCCCTAAAAGAGTACTTTTCAAACTTTAACTTGCATAAGAATCACCTGGGGAGCTTGTTAAAATGCAGATTTTGATTCAGAACATCTTGGCTGGAGTTCAAGATTCTGTCATTTTAATAAGCTCTTAGCCATGTTAATATGGGGTCTCCTAAGACCTCTCTTTCATATCAAAGTTCTAGTGGGTCCACAAAGAGTACAATGTATGGTATCTTAGTCCACTCAGCCTGTGATAATAAAATGGTACAGGTTGGGCAGCTTATACACAACAGAAATTAATTTCTCACAGTTCTGAAGCTTGGAAGTCTAAGATTAGGGTTCCGGTATGGTAGGTAAGGACCCTTGTCTGATTCTACCCTCAAGACCTCATCACCTCTTAAATGCCTAATACCATCTCCCTGAGGGTTAGGTCTCAACCTATCGTGTTTTTGGAGGAAGCAAACATTCAGACCATAGCACATGGTGTGTCAGTGGCCATATATGTGGCATAGAAACTTTGAGGACCATAGGGAGCAGTGAACAGCAGTGCTGGTGGAGCTGGTGGGCACATAGAGAGTTTGTGTCTCTGCCCCCACCATCTTGTTCCAAATGACTGCATTTTATTAGAGATGAGCTTTCTGCCTGGGGCTTTGGGCTGAGCAATACAATCTGTTTGAATTTTTAGTGCTTCTATTGCCGAACATTGGAGGGTCTACTATGTGTAAGGTGCTATGCTTACTCTCCTGGGGATGGGGCAACCAGTGTAAAGCAAAAAGTAAAAATAGTCCTTGAAAAAATGATACTTTTGTGTTGTATATCAGCTTATACTTATCTTCTTCTGTCCCAGAGCAAATAAAAGTACTCTAGGCTCCTTAAATCTATGAAACAGGTAGGTGATTGAAATGGATGACAACCTTCTCGGCATGTTGATAGTACATAATTTTTTGTGATAGGATTCCAGACATGATACCCCAAAATATGGCACCTTAGTGTATTAAAAATCTTCAACTAAAGGAATTTCAGAAAACAGCAGAGGCTTTTCTTCCATGAGACATAAGACCCCGATGGGAGAAGTAACCACCCGGTACCAGGAGAAAAGAAGACATTCTTATCATCAGATACAGGGAATTCAGGTCTGAGAAGACTGCACAAACATATCTTGATAAACAACTCTTCTTCACCGTTTACTATACTGCACCTAGCCCAAACCCCTTTGTCTTGTCAATTCTTCACAAATGTATTGTTTCTTTGCCTAAAAGGTATAAAAGCTTCCTGCTTTGATTGCTTCTTTAGGCCTTCATTATCTTGTGAAGGCTCCCATGTTACATGTGAATATTTAATAAAGTGTACTTGCTCCCCATCAATTGCTCTCTGTCAGTGTAATTTTCAGAGCCAGCCAGGAACCCCAAGAGAGTGGGGGAAACTTCTTCCTCTCCTGGACTTGCAACATTGGGCATGTAGCTCTGTCAGGGTTTTCGATCAGAGTCTTGATTCTAAGGACATGTACATGTTGATAGTCAGTGTGCCTTGTCATTGTCATGGCCAGATCTTATCATGAGCAGGAGCTATGATTGTGAAACGGTTGTTTCCCTTGTCTGGCTTTGGTCAAAGGCCATCCCTTTTTATTCAATTAGTTAGACCTTTGGCAGTTTCATCATTGAGCCATATATCTGATTATCTTCTTCATGACTGACATAATCAAACTTTTACTGATAAAGCCAATGTTTTGTGCTTGACCATAATGAGAATTGAGGAAAAAATATTATCCCTTTGTGAGGACTAACCTCTGCACTTAAAATACAATCTTTTGGGAAGAAAAGAGATGAAATAATTCCATTTCAATAGGCCACTGACACCAATGGCTTGAACAGTTCTGTTACTGAAGTTTAAATTACAGGTACAAAGTTATTCAATGTGAGAAGCAGCCTCATGACTTGAGTATTCCAGCAATGAGAAATGACTTTTTAAAAATCAATACAAAGAGCCGGATAAATTCAAGTAACACATTATGAGTTCCACCTGTGGAAAGAGAATCTTTATTAGTCTAGAGAGGTGGCATGTTTAAGACAGGGGTATTATCACAGAGTGGAAATAAAACCAGTCTTGCCATTTGCTAACTGCTCTGCATTAATCAAACTTCCTCAGTAATTTAGGAATCAATTCCTCTGTGTCTAAAATTGAGCCTTGAAGTCCTTTCCACTTGCAAAATTCTATGAACCTTGAGAGTGTTTTAGTTGGTGCACTCTTAGAACTGCTTAACTTAGAAATTAGAAGTTTGTAGTTTTTAGTTAGCAGGCCTTTATTATCGGGTAATCTCTGATGGCCAGCCAACTAATTGGATATTACTAGGTCTACTCTAACCACTCAGGCAGAGTTGTAGCTTTGCTGTGGAGTAAAATGAGGATATTTGCATTCTGAACTGGGCTGTTCAGGTACTTTTCACTGCCTACAAATTTACTTAACAAAATAAGAGGACACATAGCCACATAGATGTTTATTCAGACCCTTGCAACCAACCCCCCTTTCAGTACCCTTTTCAACACTGTTGTGAAAACAGCAAGGTAATTGCCAAGTTCAACTGGCTTCCATGATGTAATAAATGGAAAGACCTGTGAATTGCTCCATTGCTAGACATTAAGGCAGGGAATGATGTCATTCCTTAAAAATAAATAAGCATAACCTAATGTCTTTTTATTAATAGTCGACTAATTGCTGCATCAGAAGAAGGAAAGCTTTGTAGAAGGGAATGAGAAACTGCCCCTGACATCATAGCAACAGCACAAGAGAAACTTTATTCTCTGAATATACACACACACACTCACAGGTAAAATGGCTTCTTAAATAATGAATCCCTAGATAATGCTCTAAGAGACATGGAAAGTGGTGTCAGAGATCTGATTGGCTCACAGCTGGAAAAAATTAGAGGCTGAAAAATGACAGGTGATACACTGTGACACATGCTAAAAGTCCTAGCTTGGGAGGAAGGGGAACAGCTCTGTGCCCAGAGGAAGACCGCCTGCTGTCAGTGGGACCCCTGCATCGCAGACCCCACGTTGTCCGTGTGCTCTCAGGCGCTTGCTCAAATGTGCTGCAACAAATGCCAAGTCTTGGTAACGTGCAGTTTGGTTGACCGAAAAGTGAATCAATAACAAACATGTTCAAATAAGGAAAGGTTAGAAATCAAGACACCATAAGAAGTAAACTATCCATGTATTATGATCCTTAATTAAGGATTTATGGACTAGCAATGGAAATTTTTCTGATCAATGGGTTTGAATGCAGCATGTTTTTTCCCCAGGGGACTAAATTTGTCCCTTTCTCATCTTCTCTGAATGTTTTTGCAATTGTTCTAGCAACACTGTAAAAAAGTTTTAAAAACTTTCTTTCACACTTCTGGAGTGTGTCCATCATATTTTCTATGAACAGAAATCATAGAATACTTGCTCAGATTGAAAGACATGATTCACACTGTTCGTGGAAACACAATCCCACGTGCATTACCATATATAATGTTGGTGGCAACATCCTCCTTATTTTTAACCTGGAATGTCTTACACTTTGTGAAGTCCACACCTGTATCAGTTAGGTGAAGAATTTCCACCTGCATCATCGTCATATAGCAGAGAGAGGTCCAGAAGCTCTCATCAGGGGAAAACAGTCTTAGTGTCAGTTTTTCAATTAGTGTCCTAACAACTGTGTGTAAGCTGTGCTTCTAGGTAACATTTCTCCTTGGAGAGCCTTTAATATTGACCCACAACTAGGGAATGTGTGAGTTAATCAGAATAAATAACTTATCAAAAGAGCAGAATATCATTCTTAGGGCCACTATTGGCTGGGGATTGTAAAGAAACAATTGCGTATCTCTCCTACCACATGACAGAGCTGAAGCGGCCCTGCTGAGATTCCTACCAACGGTTTATGACCTAGAGTGACCAGTGTGGCAGAGCAAGTGCCAGAGTTCCATTGACATTTAGACGCATAACAGTTGCCTCAGTGGTGATGGGTAAGGAAGGGTGACAATAAAAAGTGGAGTGAAGAAGAAAATTTAGTTAGCAGGTGCCATGTGAACCATCTTTCAGGGAAGCAAGTGTATTGAGAAGAGCACTGCATTTGAGAACACTATTAATATTGATTAATAATTATTACAATGGTAACCATTGGGAGTCAGGGACACCAGTTAGGTGTGTTTTGCTAAAACTCTGGTTCTCAGGGCTTCCTTGTTAAAGGAATCTGGTCCTCAGGGTGCTAGGTCTCCTTGTTAAAAATGCAAATCCATCCCTGGCTGGTGTGGCTCAGTGGATTGAGTGCCAGTCTGTGAACCAAAGGGTCACCGGTTTGATTCCCAGTCAGAGCACATGCCTGGGTTGCAGGCCAGGTCCCCAGTAGGGGGTGTGCAGAAGGCAACCACACATTGTTGTTTCTCTCTCTCTCTTTCTCCCTCCTTTCCCCCTCTCTAAAAATAAATAAAGTCTTTTAAACATGTAAATCCTCAGGCTTTATAAGTATCAGAATCAGAAACTCCAAGGACAGGGCCCAGCAATCTGTTTCAGCAAGACCTCAACATAATTTTGATGTATACTAAAGTGTGAGAAGCACTGGCCTGAGAAACCTGCGAAGTGAGGCCCATGAATACTTGTCCTCTCTGCAAGCAATTGTCCCATGTGCACAGGATGCTCACTTTCTCTTCACTCCCATCCTTGTCACACCCCCTGCCATTACTGCTGAGGACCATGAAAGTCACCTGCAAACAGAAAAGAGACAGTTTGCACTGCTGGATAGCTGTGGGACAAGGGGCAAATACAGCTACTTTCTGGTTTTCATTTCTGCAAAATCAGATGTTGGCCTAGAAGATCTGCTGTTTCCTTTAGAGCTCATACTATGATTCTCAGCGCTGTCAGTGCTCTTATCTAAACCCTATGCATCCACCGCTGTGATCATTATGCATGTTCCGGAGGCATTGGGAATATAAGGATGTCTGATAACACTCCTCAAGATAGCAGCACAACAAACAACTGAAGCCTTGTAGATAATGAGACCCTTAGCAAAAAAATATTTTTAAAATGCTTGTGACATCATTGTCTGAGACAAGGAAAGAGATATATAACAAATAAACATGTCTAAATTTATCAGTCTGCATTCTTGGGACATACACTAAAGAGACTGTGTTAATGTTAGCAAAAGTGACAAGTTGTCCACATGGCTTAATCTCAAGTAAATAGTGAATAATTAAATGCTAAGGCCAGATGAATAGGTATTATAATGAGGTTTCTTGATAAATTATTTCAATAACAACATGTAATAGTAAATGTGAGCCCCAAGTCCCTGGAAAATATTTTGGAAACCAAATATTATATGTTTAAGATAGGAGATATAGCTTTATTCTCATTTTATTTTTTAAAAATTAGCTCTTTATTGGGAAATTTAAAAACAGATGAAAAGTAGATAACAATAGAATAATGAACCCCTAAAGTGGCAGGAGCCAAGATCTAGGGTGAAGACTGCAGCCAGGAAATGTATAAACAGTAATGTTTGAAGAATCAGGAGAGGAGAGTAGAAGCTAAACTGAATGCTCTGTATGCAGAACATGTTCAGGAAACTTGTGAGGCTGTGCTCTCCCTTGGCCTCTTTGTAATGCACATTGAGGTTGGTGGTATTTAATGAGCATGGAGCACTTTTCTAAATGCTCTGCTTCGTTATACTCTCAACACCACTGTACATGGTAGACACTGTTTATATTCCTATTGTATAGATGGGGTAACATTCCAGAGGGCTAATAAGTGGCAGCATGGGGATTTGAACCCTGGCAAGCAGCTTTTAGAGCCTGCGTGCTCATCCAGGTAATGTCTCTTTATCTTAGAAAGATTGCATGCCAATCCCCTCATTTTACAGGCCAAGGAGAAGGGACTAGGGAGGAGAGAAGAGACATTTCACTCTGGGACTAGCTTAACAATCCCACTTGTGCTTGGCAATCCCCCCCGAAATATTGATACCCTACCCAAGACAAGTTAAATTGAGATATGCAAGAAATAGGGTCTAGGCATTCCTTGAAGCTCTCCAGATCATTCTAAGGTGCTGACAAAATTGAGAAACCACATATAGTAGAAGGGTCCTTGGGTGTTCTGTCACCTGCTTTGAAATCCCAGCCCTGTCACTTGGTGTCTCCTCGCCTTATATGGGGAAATATCTTTGAACTTAGTAGTATAAATAATCTTTAGAAAGTCTTTGGGACATTGCAGGCACTCAACAAGTTAAGTCATTTGACCTACTCTTAGCTGCTGACATATCCAAAGGTAGAATAATGAAATTTATTTTACTCTGTTTTCCAATAAGTATTGTATATGTTACCCAACAGTTGGGGATTCAGTAGCACTTTGGAGGAATAGCTAACTTAAGAAAGGAACAGACTATAGGAATCAAGGCTTGTGATCCATAAAAGTCACCTGTATTGACAAGGATAGTGAACATCATCGCCCTCCAGATGTCTTGCATTTGTGCTGAGTAAAGCCCAAGTGCTTTCATTCTGATGAGGCTGAGAGCTGAAGTGTTCCCCAGTACCACCACCCATGGGTTATCTGTGTAAATTGGCCTTTCTTGAAGAGGTTGCTTAACCATGCAAGACTCAAGATAACATGTTATCTGCCTTTATTTTAAGTGAATTTGACAATCATAGAGCTAGCACACTGTTTATTTTTTGTGTCCACAGAAGGCTTAGCATGGCTCCATGTTGAAAGAACAGTTTTCAGATGGGCATCAAGAAGACTTCCTCGTCGCTTAGTGAAAATATGCTGGGCACTCTGCAATAATTGAATCTGACACCTGTTCTGGTTGAATTGGACTTCACCTTCCTAATTGATTTTGCTTGGTCTCTTTTCACTCTGTGATCTAAGATTTCCTTTGATTCCCTGATTCGACATGATCATACCAAGATCTGTCCAGGAAGTATCCAGTCATGTAATATGAAAAAGAGAGACATTTATTGAAGTAGATACAAGGAACATTGAACACAAGACAATGACTCCTCAGTCCCCTTCATAGTAGGCACCTTGGGACCTCACACAGTTCTCCCAACTGCAGTATGATGTTCCTGTTGTTCTGGTAGCAGAAGCTGCAGAATGAATTTTACCATGACATATTTCATGCCAAGATCCTGCATCAAAATCTTGGACACAGTAGTTTTTGGAGCCTTCAGATCAGCTTCTAGTTCTCGCACTGTGAGTCCCTGATCTTTGTTAACTGCAGCCTATACATGTTCAACATTCTCAGGTGTTCTGCTTGTTGCAGACCTTCCAGAATGTGGATCACTTTGAACAGATTCTTGACCATCTTTAAAGTGTTTGTAGCACACTTTTATTTGTGCTGCACTCATTGTATCATCCCTGAAAGCCTTCTGAATCATCCAAGTAGTTTCTGTGAAGGAATGTTCAAGCTTAATGCAAACTTTGATGTAGTTTCATTGTTCAACTCGCTCAGTCATTTTGAATACAATGGCTACACAGTACACATGCTCATTCAATGGCATCTATCACCCCCACTGACTAGTACAGTTAAGTTGTCATTGTTCATGCATGTGCATTTCAGTCCACTCTTCTTGGCTGCCAGGTTACATTGATGTTGCACAAACAGTTTTTGTTATATTAACAATGGCTGGACATTTCCCCAGACAGACCTCGTGTGTCCAGAGTGACTCTGTGAAGCCAATCTGGGCTCAACTTATGCTGAAACTTCAAGTCCCTCTAGGCCTTTAAAGCTTCCTGGCTATGAGAAAGGGAACATTTCCTTGCCAAATCACTGCTCTCAAAACAAACTCTGGACTAGAAGCCCTTTATCTTATGAATATCCATCTGCCCCATGCTGTGATGCTCTCCTGGGCTACAGAATGTTCTGCTGCTTCTGTCCTGTTGAGTTTAGGTCTATTTTATTTCCCTCCTTATACTTCATTCATGTTAAAGTGACCACTATGGAGAGTTTATATCTCCTTCCATTTTCCAAAAATCAATTTTGGGTTCCTAAACACTTACATTCAGAGAGCTTCAGAGCTGGAAGTGGCTGAAGCACAGGCATTCACTGTAATGTCATGAGAAGATAGCTTCAGCAAGGCTAAGTGGCTGACCAAAAGCCAGGTACTATTCCATGCTGAGAGGAGTGCCCCTTTCCAGTGTCTTCATGCTACCTCTGAAATTTTCAGTTTTATTGTTTCATTTTAAGTAGTTAAAAAAAACTTTTATAATGCAAAATTTTAAGCATATATAAAAGTAGATAGAACCCCAATATACAAATTCAACAACTATTAGTGATGATTGGCTAATCTTGGTCAATGTTGACTCATCTTGGTCAGTCTTGATATCACGATTACTCTTGTTTCATCCGTACCCTAACACTCTCTCTCTCACATATTAATTTGAAGCAAAACCTAGATATTACATTATTTCATGCATAACTATTTATTATATTTCTATAGAAAAATAAAATAATCTTTTAGAAAATGTAACTATATAACCAGCATGATAGTATCACACAAAAAATTCACAATATTTCTCTGACATTTTCAAATGTGCATTTTTCAAATTTTAATTGTCACATAAATGCTATTTTTTATAATGTGCTGTAGAACCATTAATTTATTTCATTATTTTTTAAATTTTTATTGTTATTTTATTACAGTTGTCCCAATTTTTCCCCCTTTGCCCTCTTCCGCCCAGCCCACCCCCCAGCTCCCAACAATCAATTCCCACATTGTTGTCCATGTCGATGGGTCATTCATACATGTTCTTTGACTAGACCCTTCCCTTCTTTCCACCATTATCTCCCTCTTTCCTCCCCTCTGGTCACTGTCAGTCTGTTCCATGTTTCTATGCCTCTGGTTCTATTTTGCTTTTTAGTTTATTTTGTTTATTAGATTCCCCTTATAGGTGAGATCATATGGTATTTGTCTTTCAGTCACTGGCTTATTTCACTTAGCATAATAGTCTCCAATTCTATCCTTGCTGTCACAAAAAGTAGGAGTTCCTTCTTTTTTTCTGCTACATAGTATGCTATTGTGTAAATGTACCACAGTTTCTTGATCCACTCATTTAGTGATGGCCACTTAGGCTGGTTCCAGAACTTGGCTATCATAAATAAAGATGCTATCAACATAGGGGTTATTTTCAATTGGTGACTTGGGATTCTTAGAGTATATTCCCAGCAGTGGAATCACGAGGTCAAAAGACAATTCTCTTTTTAGTGTTTTGAGGAAATTCCATGTTGTTTTCCATAGTGGCTGCCCAAGTCTGCATTCCCACCAACAGTGCACTATGGTTCTCTTTTCTCCACATCTTTGCCAGCACTTGTTGTTTGTTGATTTATTAATGATGGTCATTCTGACCTGTGTAAGGTGTTATCTCATTGTGGTTTTAATTTGTATCTCTCTGATGGCTAGTGATGTTGAGCATCTTTTCATATGTCTATGGGGTCATCTGTATGTCCTCCTTGGAGAAGTATCTATTCAGGTCCTTTCCCCGTTTTTTCATTGGATTGTTTACCTTCCTGGTATTGAATTGGATAAGTTCTTATACAGGGGCCTGGCACAAACAATGTTCCTTTTTACTACAAATATCATAAGCACGTGATTCTGTAACATAACAATAGCACACTCAAGCACACCTTATGACATTTTAGGTGAAATGTTCAAATTAAAACTATAAATTATTATATCCATAGTATTACCCTCCCAACCACACTCAAGCAGGTATTACTTCTGCCAGACCCTGTATATTTTGGAGATCAAACCCTTGTTTAATGTATCATTGGCAAATGTTCTCCCATACAGTTGGTTCCCTTTTCATTTTGGTGATGGTTTCTTTAGCTGTGCAGAAACTTTTTAATTTGATGTAGTCCCATTTATGTATATTTTCCTTTATTTTCCTTGCCCTAGGAGATATATTGGCAAAAATATTGCTATATGGGATATCTGAAATTTTACTGCCTATGTTTTCCTAGGACTTTTATGGTGTCATGACTTATATTTAAGTCTTTTATCTATTTTGAGTTTATTCTGGTGTACAGTGTAAGTTGGTGGTCTAGTTTCATTTTTTTTTTCGTTGTACCAGTCCAGTTTCCCAATACCATTTTTTGAAGGGGCTATTTTTACTTCATTATATACTCATGCCCCGTTTGTCAAATATTAGTTGACCGTAGAGACATGGGTTTATTTCTGGGCTGTCTATTCTGTTCCATGAATCTATGTGTCTGTTTTTATGCCAGTACCAGACTGTTTTGATTACAGTGGCCTTGTAGTATAGTTTGAAATGAGGTATTGTGATTCCTCCTAATTTGTTCTTTTTTCTCAAGATTGCTGAGGCTATTCAGGGTCTTTTTTAGTTCTATATAAATTTTTTAAATATTTGTTCTAGGTCTGTGAAATATGCCATTGATATTTTAATAGGAATTGCATTGAATCTGTAGATTCCTTTGGGTAGTGTAGACTTTTTCATGTTAATTCTTTCGATCTATGAACATGGTACATGCTTCCATTTATTTGTATCTTCCTTAATTTCTTTCTTCAGTGTTCTATATAGTTTTCTGAGTACAGGTCTTTTCCCTCCTTGGTTAAATTTATTCCTAGTTACTTTATTTTTCTTATTGTTAGAGTAAATAGATTTTTTTTTCTGATTTCTCTTTCTGATATTTCATTGTTGGTATACAAAAATGCCCTTGATTCTGAATATTGACTTTGTTTCCCACTGATTTGCCAAATTCACTTATTAGGTCAAATAGTTTT
>VMDR010022889.1:0-15940 GCA_007922815.1 Macrotus californicus | reverse complement strand
ACCCCTGGCTTATTTCACTTAACATAATGCTCTCCAGATCCATCCATGTTGCCACGAAGGGTAGGAGCTCCTTCTTTCTCTCTGCTGTGTAGTATTCTATTGTGTAAATGTACCACAGTTTTTTGATCCATTTATTTACTGATGGGCACTTAGGTTACTTCCAACACTTGGCTATTGTAAATTGTGTAAGGCACTGGTTCTTGACATGGTATCATAGATCTATGTATCCACATGTGGAGTTTCAGGGAGTTTGCGAATCACTGGAAATGTATATAAGCATGGTATGTATGCATATTTAATAATTGTTCTGATAAGAGGTGGTTGCAGTTTTATCTGAATTCCAAAAGTATCATGCCTTAAAATGTTTAAGACAGTTCTTTAGAAAATTCACACCTACTATAAAAGGAATTTTGACATTTGTGTGGCTTTAGAAGAAGGTGTAGGATGTTCAAAAGGGAGCTGCTTGCTCATGAATGGGTTCCCTAGTCACTTCCTGATTTGTAGACCTGGTACGAAACACCTGACACTTAAGATTTGCTATATTCTTTTAATTCTCTTCTGTACACACGGGCTCAGAGGCTTGTAATCTCTACACTGGTAGACGCCTTCTGTGATTTACCACAGATTACTTGCAACTCTCCTGATTCACCCAACCCTGTTTTCATCTGATTTTTTAGCCTTAGAAATGACTTCATTTAAATTAACACATATCTTTTTTTTTTCTGTATGAGATACAATGTAATTTGGCGTTAATTATAAGAGAAATTTGTATATAAGAAAGAAGAGAGCAGTGCAGCTTCATTTGTTCTTTCTGTAGGAGGGAATTCTGGTCTGGTCTTGATGACACTGTTGGCCTTAGGCTCATGTACGTGCTCCTTGAAGGATTAAGCTGGTCTCCTTCCAGCTTTCTGGGGCCTTCAGGTGCACCGCTGTCTCCTGTACATCATCAGCCTGTATGTGCACTGAGCAGGAAGGCAACATTCGCTCCTGTAGTTTACCTTGAACACATGGAACTTCACTTTCTCCTTTGTAAAAGTTATGCAATAACCAGACATGTACTAATTCTCAACTTCTCTTTCTTTAGAAGTTGCCAGTCTGATGCTCTACTCTCCTACTGTTTGAACAGTCATATTCTTCAGACAGCTTGCAGTGGGGGTGGGGCAAGATGGAGGGGGCTGCTGTGTAATTAATATAATATTTTCCTACCCTCGAGATTTCTGTGTTCTGGAGAAAGGATTATGTGATTTAATTTTTATAGTCATAATTCGTGAGGACTCCTAGACTAGGTAAACTCTGATCATCAGAAAAGAAAAGGTGGCAAACTTCCTTTAAAACAAGAGGACTATGCAAAGGCCCTAAACAAACATATTTTGAAATGAATGCATTCTACTATGAATTATATTCAGTGAATTTTTTTCTTAGTATTAGCTCCTGACTGTAAATCCTAGGTTTATAATATTTGACCTATGCTGAGGTAGACAAATGTAAATATTAAATGATGGTGCTAGTATAGAGCTATATTTTCCTCAATACTTTATTAAGGAGGTTTCTTCTGAGGATAATGGAATGTCAAGTACATACCATTCAATGGTCTAGCCTGAAACTGAGAGTTATGTGTTGGTCATCAACATAGAAAATTAGATGCACCCTTTCATTTTAATTTAAATATCTTTAAAAATTTTATTCATTCATTCATTCATTCATTCATTCATTTTACTTATAAGGGCCATGGGTCAGAATACTTTATGGCTCATATAAAGTACAGGAAGACTTTTGTGCTAGAAAATGACTTTAGCTTAAGACAACATTGGAGCTTTGGAGAGAACTCAGTTCAACTTCTGCAGTTGAGGAAGCACTTGGGAGCAAAGGTTATAGCTACATCAGCCTCAGGAAGCAGGTATTAAGGCTTCACATCCTACTGGTTGTTCTACTGGGCATTGCACCAAGTTGGTTAAACAAACACAATGGAAGCCATACCAAATTATCTACTTACGGGCAGAACATATTCTTTTGAAGTATAACTTCTACCAATAAAAGTAGTACACTGATAACATCATAGAATTGTAGCAATAGTAATAGTACACATTTTAAATCCTTTAATAGGGATTTAAACTCCCTACTAAGGGAATTAAAAATACATTCTTTCAAATTGTATTATTCTTAAATTACACCAACCAAAGACCTTTTTGTAATCTTTCCTCTTTAATATTTTAATTCCAATAAATTCTCTCAGTGTTCACTGAGTACTCACTCTATGTACAGGCTACATAGATCACAGCAGCACTCGGAACTTGCTCCCTCACAGCCAATAAAGAATTTGGGGAGACAAGCACACACCATGAAGAGCTGACTAAAGAAGCATTTTAGAGTACTGTTTAACACCATGGGTTTTAAGATGACAATGCAAGAAATGTGACAAAAGAAAATGTTTAGTTGTTATGGAATTTCAGGGGATGGAGAGAGAGAGAGCTTCAGGCTATGATGACGAAGATTTTATTAGCATGGGGAGGTAGGACTGTGGACTCTCAATAGGGGAAGTAGAAAAGAGTGGCCTTTCTATTCTGGAACAACCTGTGCAAATGACATTGTGAGGTGTGGTTGGGGGGCAGTAAAGAAAAGAGTTAATTGTGGTGAAAAATTTGTGAAGCTAATTCAGCCAAGGTAGGTTGGATTCTGACTGTAGAAGATCTTGAGTGACAAGCAAAGGAGTTTGTGGTATAGTTTCTATTAAATTCTGAGCCATGGGGGGAGATTATTCAAATGTCCTCTGCCCAGGGGTGTTCTTTGGTGACCTTATGTATATCAACATTTCATTTTGGTATTGGAACGTAGGCCCAGAGAAAGTACAAAAATCATCAAGTTACATGAAGTTAAGATTCCGTGTCAGCAAGAAACAACAACAAAATTACTTTTTCCTAATCTGAAACACTTGATAGCGTATATTTCTCAGGAAAGAGCTCTATCTATGGCTGTACTGTTCTCCAGCAATCATTGTCTAAACACACTACTCCATTCACCAAAGTCTCCTGTGTACACAGTGCTGGTTGAGGTGTTTGTTTTATCCCACAGTTAACTGCACATTGTGCTTGCCATCAATCATCAGTCATAGGTGTGTTCCTTAATAGTATTTAAAGGTCTTCGGAAATTGGCATATACGTTATTTCTCCCCCCTTTCCACTAGTGAAAGTCCATGCTTAGAGCTATTAAAAAGATTTTGGCTATGGACTATTACATTCTTTTTCAGACTTGCCTCCTAATTTGAAAGAGTTAAGGATTGTTGCTGTTGTTCAGGAGTACAATTTCATTTGTAAGAGTTTGCGATATATCTCCTTAAAATAGGAGAGCTGGTATTTTCCTAATTACAGGGACCAGGTGATCTTATTACTTAATGTCTGATTTTTCAAAAACAAGAAAGTACTCCTACAGATTATAATCTGGTGACTATAAGATTACTTCCAAACAAAATTCTAGAAAGACTCATTCTTTTGTAATTTTGTGTGGTTGGAAGGTGAACCCTTGATCACTTTTAGCTAACTTACTAGAAACAGCTTATCTAAGACTGTTTTCTTTTATTCAGATCTTCTTTTCTGCAATTCTTTTTTTGTAATCAACAAATATTTATCAGTCTAATTTCATGTCAGGCACAATACAAAGATTTATATAACTTGTTGTGCAAGAGAGGCCTGTACCCTGTCCTCATAGGGATTTTGTGGCATGAAGAGCGATGAGCCCAGACAGAACCGGAAACAAACAGTAAGCACACCCTGTAGAAGTAGACACACGACAACATAAAAGAATGTAAAAATGCCAAAATAGCTATGAAGGAACCAAAAAAGGAATAAGAAAAATGTTGACAGAGACCTATTATGTGTAGTAGCTCAAGATCATTTGTATATTGAAAATTATATGTTATTTAGCCTCCTTTTAAAGATGAAGTGGTTTGTGGTAACAAATGGCCTCAAAATTTCTATCCAATTCTGGTAACGATCCTGGGCAGTGTTCAGGCAGGAGGATGGCTCTGCTCTGTGCAGTTGTACTAAGACCTGGCCTCAGAGAGCATAGTTCTGTTGTTCCCTACAGCATAGTTCCTCAACCTTGGCACCACTGACATTGTTTTGGGATATTTAGCAGCATCCCTGGCCTCTCATCACTAGACGCCAGCAGTGGAAGGAGGTGGAGGAAGAGGGAAGAAGGAAGAGAGAGGAGAAAGGAGAGATGTCTCCTTGGTGGTATGTTTCACTATTCATGAAGGTGGGACTGAGTCAGATAACTCTTCTGTATTCCTTTCTACCCTCTTAGTATGAATATGGCACACACAAAGTGACTTGAAACTGAGTTAAAGTAATATCTCCATGGTAGCCCTTGTAGCAATTCCAAGAGTAGGTTCCTTTGAGAAAAGACATGCTGGATAGACTAGCCATACCACCCTGAATGTGCCTGATCTCATCTGATCTCAGAAGCTAAGCAGGGTCAGTCCTTGTTAGTTCTTGGATGGGAAAACAGAGATGTGCTGGTTAGCCCTGAATATCCTGAGGGATGTAGTGGGGTTCCTGTGCTTTCCCATAAGGGTACCTGGAGATAAATTTTTCCTTCAAGAAATTCCAGTCAATCACCATAGTGGAGGTGTGTAGAAGAGGGTAAAGGGGAGATAAATAGTGACAGAAGGAGATTTGGCTGTGGGTTGTGAACACACAATACAATATACAAATGATTATAAAATTGTATACCTGAAACCTATATAATTTTACTAACTAATATCACCCCAATAAATTCAATAAAAAATAAAAAAAAGAAATTCCAGTCCAGATTTAATTTTTTTATATTAATGGAATCTTCTCATTCTGAATATTTTCATCAGGTAGGTTATAGCATACTCTTAACTAAACATTTGGTGTCTTTTTAATGTTAAGGATTTAAATTCTGGCTAAAGTGGTTTCATTGTACATTTCCCAAGAAAGATTTAATATCACACATGCTTATAGAATCATGTGCCAGAACTTCGAAATCCACCTCAATTCCATTTTTAACTTAGTATGTTCTCTTTGGCAATTTGCTCATTGTAGAAGCCTACTTCCTAGATCCGAGCTTTCATCTGGAACTAAGATTCTTACTAGGAAACTGTGCCAGAGACCCACCATTGGAAAACATCCCTCTCTAGGGCGTAACTTGGCACTTGCAAACTCATGCAGAGCAACAGGATGTAACAATTTAGGGCAAGAAAACAAAGGTATATATTGTACTAAATAGAGTTTGACATGCTAGAAACAATTTGAAGGGGCCAAATGTAATTTGCCAAGGCACTTGTTCTCTAAGGAGGCAGCACTGCTTTTCCTGATACAGTGGTAGCAGGATTAGTTAAAGTAAGAAGTGAAGATTTTAGATTTTTCTTTAAACGTAGCAACTGATGAGAGTCCTTAATTTTTTAATTTGTAGAAGAAGAGTGGACACAAGTTAGTATATAGTTGCAGAGTAGACTTTCTGTGGGCTAATTTATTATCTAGGATATTACTCATTGATTCTGAAAGCAAACTAAGATCTTAAATGAAGGAAGGAGTCACAGGGGAGAAAATACCTTCCTAATGGGGGGAAGACGTGGTGATATCAGAGTGCTGAGTTATAGTGAACCTCTTCTCATAGTGCATGTTCTAAGCTTCTCACATATTTCAATTCCCCAGCCTGTGCCCTGTGTGCTTCCCCAACTCTGTTTTCTCTGCAGATTACTTTAGACATTCCACTTCAAGCTCTCTTAGTTTTGTACTCTTGATGTTTGTCTTATTCTTTCCCTCACCTTTCCTGGTTGTGAGAAACAAGTCCATCCCTTCCTCCCTTATTTCTGTCTTCAGTGCCATGTTTAGTGTATCTGCCAGGACACTGGCACTTTTAACTTGTTTTCAGTGGTCTTCACCCAGCCTTCAGGATGGGGTGTGGAAGATCCCACCCCCTCCCCCACCCAGATCTTCTAAGGAAACGGTTTCAAGCTGCTTTTCCTTCTTTGTCTCCCCCTTCTTGAAGTCTGTGAACCCCAATAACTCATCATTCAATAATTCCTTAGTCTTTTGCAAATAAAGTTTATATGATACCAGTCTAGGTTTGCCATTCACCTGTCAGCCATTCCGTTTTTCATTCTCTTCTTCAAACCTTCTAAAAATAGGAGTTTTCCAGACTTCAGTCCTGGCCACCATCCATCTCCCAACTTCTCCATGCGGGCAATATTATGCACATTCAACACTCCCCTCCAAATGGATAGTGGGTGATGCTATTGCCACACACTGTATATCTCACTAGAGATTCTGCTTTACATTGTCAACTCTTTGCTGCAAATCTCTAAGTGCAGCATCTTCCAAACAAAAATGTAATTTCTTCTGTAACCATCTCCCCAAATGTCCTCATATTCCCAACCCCCTCATTTGTCATGATCTCAAAAGTTTACTTCCACTGTCTCTCTTCCATTACTTTTTTCACCTCTCTTGGTGCATTCTTACTTAAAATTAGTCCTGTTCCACTGCTTTCTAAATGACCTTTTTGCCTTCTCTCCATATTTTTTGCATGTGGTTCCATAGCCAAATTTATTGTCATACTATTAAGTGAACTTCACAACGTGATCATTGAGAGCAATGCTGGCCCAAGCATTGAAGACAGAGGAGTAAGTGTCACTGTTAAACTCAGAGGAGGGAACCTGGCCCTCTGTGTGGCCAAAGTGTTCTTCAAAGGGCCCTCTGATACCTACCACCTTTAATACTTAACACCTTCTTGAGGTTGCTCTGTGTTTACTTTTTGCAGAATGCATGTCAGGTCTGTGACAGACACCCTGGGGGTAGAGAGTGAGAAGACTATTCCAGTGAAATTCCCATTCACCTCAGGAATGGCCTTGTTCTATATTCTTTTCCTTCCAACTTACTTTTTCACTCTTATCACGTTAGATTTCTATGTCGTTGTTTCAATGGACATTTGCTACACACTGAGTTTCCATGGACCTTTGCTACATGCTGAATATAATTGAAAACTCCTTAGCTTGGCATTTAAGTAGTCTTTTCTTGCTACAGTGGGAGAGAATAATACTTCCTAAGTGTCCTTAGGAGACTAACTGATCCACTGTGAAATCAGGAAAATAACAGTTGGGTTGACTGAGACTATTTGCTCTCCTCATTCATGTGGAGCGATTGTTGTAATTATGCTGTGAAATACTTTATAAAACCTTTAGTTATGGATTTCATTTGCAGTTGATGTCAGTTTGGTAGAGATCCTCAGTGTTTGTAAGTTTAGATGGGTAAATTTTCTTACTATTTGTCTGCAATTGCCACAGAAACTATTTAAATTCCCTTCAAAGTATAAGAACAATCCATTCTTTGCCCTAGTTAGGACGGTTGTCTTCATTTGAAATGAAAACCACAGCTGAGCCGATTATTGTCTTTCCAGGAGAATTAACAATGATGAAAGTAATAAATGATACTCAAATTATAATCAGATAATTTTTCTACCAGTTATAATAAATTATGATTTTTGTAAGTGCCCTATCGACACATAAAAACCCATTAATCCCCAAACTAGAAAATGTTTATAGACGTATACAATCTTCATTGCCAGTTTATTTTGAAAGTAGGCACTTATAGAGGTCAATTAGAAAACAGAACAATCATTATTACTTCACCAGTTTTTGTACCCTCATACCCATCAAATTTCCTAATGACACAAAACTGGAAATATCTGGAAAGAAATCCCTGTCTAAGTAAACTACATGAAGTATTTAATTCACTATGCTTTTTGGCAAATGGGTTGGAATATTTGTCTCAAGCTGTCACTCCTTGAAAATGTACTTGACCTAGACAAGGTTGCTGATGTCATGGACAGGAGTTCACATCCTGGGAGAAGTTTACAGTTGAATCAAAGCCAGGTGTGTCTGATTCAGCCCTGAGGCAGAAGAACTGGATGGGGCAGTTCTTTCCCTTTCCCTTCCCAGAGGCGTGTGATTTGTGCAACAGCTCCGGCTTGGCAAATAGGGAAGTGTCAGCGCTAACTCAGCTTTACTCTAAGGGCACAGTGTGCCTGTGTCTCTCAACTCTGATACTCAAGTCCAAGACCATTTTACTTCAAGTGGAATACATGTGCAGAGCAAACATTCTCAAGGTCTGGTATACGTATTTTTTTATTTTCCACGGCAAGAACCATTTTCCTTGTTGAGAAAGAAGCATAGTACTTACTCATGCTTCAGAACAGTAAACTCCATGAAAAAAAATTGTTCAAAGAACCATTCTTTTCAAAAGAGAAGGTGTTATATAATCAGTACTTATGAGAGAGATAATCAAATGTGTGTGTGTAGGGAGGGTGGCAGCCTAGGTTTACCTTCCTGTGCAGCCTTTTTGTGGGGTGGCCAGATTGCTGTGGCATAAGGTAGTGAACAATTGAAATAAGTAACCATATTCCATGAATTTTCTTCAATTACAGTATTTCAAGCAGCAGTAGGGTTGGGGGGACTGATAGTAATTTAGATTATTCCTTCTTTTTTATTTCCTTTTGTTGGAACAAGTACCAGTTAAATAATTTCATATGTTATCATTATTATTATTTTGCAGTTCAACACAGTTTATTTTTGTGGAAACAAGATTCAGTAACTTGATAAAGAAGATCTGAATTGCCCAGATGCTTGTTTTAAAATGAAATGTGGGTTTTTCTTTCCGTCTATCTGATGCTATTAAAGACAGATTCACAATTATAGATGAATGGATTATTTACTATTGTTATTATTATTATTATTTTTTTATGCACAGGCTTAGTTAATACCTCCAGGTTCACCTCCAGTTCTCAGTAGTGAGTGCTGGCTGTCCTATTGTTTCCTCTCAGACTGTGCCGCTTCATATCTCTTACCTTTTTTCCCCTTAGTTTTATGTAAATTGTGCGTGGATAATGGAATGAAATGGTTTCCATGGAGCTGAACAAATATAGGTCATAGTGTAAGGAACTCTTCCTTTCTTGAAGTACACAGGTGAATTTGCATATAATTTTAATTATTCAGTTTTATAAGTAGCACTGAAACCGTGAACAAAGTTGAGTTTTGTGAGGTAGACCTTCACTTTCCCTCACAAAATATGTGTAAATAGTATAATAAAAGCTCAAGCTACAGAAAAACATTAGAACTTAGTAGAATGAAAAACCAGATGGGAAGTTTTTTTTAAAATACATTTTTAGTCCTTGCTGCTGTGGCTCAGTGGACTGAGTGCTGGCCTGCGAACCAAAGAGTCACCAGTTCGATTTCCAGTCAGGGCACATGCCTGGGTTGTAGGCCAGGTCCCCAGTAGGGGGCGTGTGAGAGGCAATCACACATTGATGTTTCTCTCCCTCTCTTTCTCCCTTCGTTCTCCTCTCTAAAAAATAAATAAATAAAATCTGTTAAAAAATACACTTTTATTACATACTAGCTACATGACTTGTATACTTTACTTTTTGGTACCCCAGTTTTAAATACTAAATGCACTTTTTAAAAAAGCATCCTATATGTTTAGGCTAATCCCTCATTTATTTATACATTAATTAACTTATTCAATAAACATATAATATTTGGATCCAGATAGACCTGGAGTTAAATCTTAGTTCTGCTCCATGCTAACATTCATTTGGGAAAGTTGATGAACCTTAATGAATGTGAATTTGCTTATGGGTGAAGGTAGGATGATCATACTATCTTACAAGGTTGCTGTGATATAGAAGGACACTTATATGTAAACTACCTGATCAAGGGCCTGCCATCTGATAGGTGCTGCAGTGGCCATGAAAAGGTGACCTGCAGCCCTCTAGCTCCAGGTAGCGGGTCTGACCAAGGGTATCACCTTCTGTGATCTGAAATCCACCAATGCATTGGTGATGAGGCTGCTCCCAGCCAATGACTGGGTGCATCAGTGATAGTAAGGCAGGTTTATTCCTGGAAGACAGGAGCCTCCTCAGTGTGGTTGCTTTGGCTCAAGGACAATTTAACAGCCATAAGGCCGTTGGACCTTCCTTACACTGCAGGGATATCTAGGACACTTTCACCTAATCTTTTGTCCTTTTCTTTCACTTGAGTTTTGATCTGAAGACTCTTCCAGCCTTTCTTGACTGCCTCTTCATATTCTGTCACAGATATTTCTCCTGAAGCATCCTGGTGTCTGCTTCTTGGAGAAACCACACTAATACAGATGCTCATTAATGACAGTTATTTTTAAAGATGATGTTTATTACCTATTATGTGCAAAGCACTTTCTTGGGCTCAATGCAAGGTACAAAGCTGAATTAAGCATATTTCATTATTTCAAAGAAGTGGGAGCATCTACTGATGAGTGATGTCATAAGGCTAAAAGATATAAGATTGAAAGCTTTTACCCCTTAGATAAGCACCTTAAAATTAATGATGGACAAAATAAAATGAAAGGACACGTTTTAAAATAATGTCATTAGAAATGTGACACCAGTGCATTTCCGGTTTCCTGATATAAATTCGCTCTAGCATAATTCCTCAGGTGAATGTTTGTGAAGGAAATGTGCAATGAGGGGTTTACAAGGCAGACTTGACTTACTGTAACATGTGCTGCATATTAATATTGTGATAACTGTGGTTCCTATATCAGAGCTATGAGCAAGTTGGTAGTGGAAAATGAAAAAGGCATTGATTAAATGGCCTTGTTCCATTTATTGTGACCTTGGGGCCTCTGTAGGGTCCTTGTATTTCTTATTTGTCAAGGTAAACATGAACCCGATGAGCAAAAAGAGTCCACATTCTCTGAACTTCTGAGTTCAGTAGTTCCACATCCTTTTAGATAGATTGATAGGGCGATGATTGGAATATTGAGGTGCCTCATTGTATGAAAGCTTCCATAACTGAACTGAACTAAAACTTTGGTGAGGAGTTTTTGGAAGGAAAATTATTTCTCCTCTTCCTCTTCTTATCGTCTCTTAACAAATAAAGATATGTGTGTGTGTACATATTGACATGGATGTGTGTGTCCGTCTGCTTTGGAAGTAGGTGAGAATTTTGGTTTTAGTTTGTTAGAAATGAATCAATGATTTTTGGAAACCTTATGGAGCACTGTAGGCATAACTTACTACTTTTCACCTTCCCAGGCAGGTAAGAGGGTGGCATACGTGATTCTTACAATTTTATAGATTAGGATCTTAAGAAATGCAAATTTGATTGGCTTCTTCAGCTTCACAAATACATCTGATACATGCTGATTTCCAATTTCTATTTGGCTCTACAGATATTTCTTGTAATTGAAGAAAATTTTATTAACAAGTCCAAATATCTGGAATTTTTGCCATTAATCACCATTCTGCTGGATACCAGAGTATTGTTTGACAGTGTAACATACACATCAACGGTGTGAATGAATGAAAATTATCATCTATGATGTGAAATAATTTAGTTATTTCAATCAGACCAATGGTTCTTTCTTTTTAGCACCAAAGTTCATAAATATACTTTTCAGTAAATATGTTTGAAGCAGAAAGTTTTCAATTTGCATCATATTCCTGTCTTTCTCTGCAACTCCAAAGTAATATTTCACATAAAACCGGAGATTGCTCTTGGTACTTGGGGTACGGATGAGAGTCCTTAGGACTGTTGAGTCTGGGACATGAGTACCCGTCATCCTTTTCCTCAGTGAATCCCTCCTGAGCAGATGCCACCTGACCCATGGCCCTAGACTGACCACCTGCTTCTCTCCACCTTTATCATCCTTGTAGACTCTGCTTAGGCTCCTTCACAGGATCTAAACTTTTTCACACAAAATATTAGAGTTTTTTGGTTTTTTTTTTAACCTTCCAAGTCCCCTTCCTGCTTCAGCCAGACATCCTGTTATATAAAGCATCTACAGGTTGACCCTATCTCCCCAGCCCTGATATTTAGGACCAAATCATTTAAGGCAAATCATTTCTGTAAACCTGAGTTCTTCAAATATCTCAATAAAGTTTTTAAAAATAAATGTATGAAACTGAAAATACACTTGAGGGCTATCAGCTTACTTATGGTATGAAATTATGTTCTCTTTTTCCTTAAGCCTGGGGAGTCATTCCAGAACTTTTGTTCTTTCTTCTCCAAGAGTTCTTATGCCCACCTTAAAATTTCCAGCATTCCCCTGCTTTTTTTTTATCCTCACCTGAGGACATATTTTCATTTCTTCTAGAGAAAAGGTAGTGGGGAGGAGAGAGAGAGACAGAGAGAGAGAGAAAGAAACACTGTTTGGTTGCCTTCTATAGGTGACCTGACTGGGGATCAAACCCACAACCTACGTATGTTCCCTGACCAGGAATCGAACCTATAACCTTTCAGTTTATGGGAGGATGCTCCAAGCAACTCAGCTCCACCAGTCAGGGCAGCAAATCTTTGCTTTTGTGCTTAATAAACTTCCAGACTTTTCTCCCATCAATAGGTGGGCAGAAAAGTGATAAATATAGATAGCCTTTCTCAATTTTAAGTTTTCTTCTATAAATATTCCTTAAACTTATATCAGCTGATCTTGCTTGAATTTGTGCAATGAGGTCTGATTCTGTACAAAATTGCACTAGTCACTTGAAATTTAACATCTCAACAATTTCTGGTGTTCCACATAGAACCGTAACTTCAGAGACTCTGCTTTCTGAAGGCAGAGGACCTCTTAATTGGAGGAATAAGGAAGTCTGGCAATTTAGCTACCATCACAGACTTGACACCTTTCTCTGAATACCCACCAATCTGCTCTTGGGATATTCTAGGGGAAAAGAAAGATTCCATGGCCAAATCATTTCAGGAAGTGCTTCATATTTGACCTTTTTATGTCTTTATTTTCTTTTCAGGTGCACCTGCCCTCAAACTAGGTAAAAATAAAAAGTGTACATAGCCTATTTTCCACAACTTGGGGAAAGAAGTTCCAGTGGGCTCTTTTAGTGATATATTCTAGCATCACTGAAAACTTGCTGACTAGAAATTCTGCCATTTATCCTAAGCAATCTCTATTTTGGAACAATTATTGACTCTAATTTGCCATTGACTCAATTCTGTATTTAGATTGTTAGTTTCTTGAGGGAAGAGGATGCATCTTTATGTGACTGTGAGACATGTTGACATTCATTAAATACATGACTAATATTAGTACTTCTTTCAAATAGAGTAGTATGAATCAAATAAAAAGTAGAACACTCTTATTATATATTTTGCTACCTGGGTAATAGGAAAAGCCAGTATCCTTTTGTAAAGACCCTATGCCTTAGCTTGACAGTTCTCTTTTTTTCTTTTCTTTGTTCAGAAAATTTATTTTCATTGTATTTTTCCATTACCATTATCTTCCTTATATCCTCTCCCACCTCCACCCATCCCCCTCCCCACAGAATCACTGCACTGTTGTTCACGTCCATGTGTCCTTTTTTTTTTTTGCTTGATCTCTCAACCCCCCATCACCAAGATCTATCTGCCTGCAATCTGTAAATTTAGTTTACCTCTATTTTGCTTGTTATTTCATTTGTTCATTAGATTCCATATATAGAAAAATGGAACTGCCTTATGACTCAGTGATTCTGCTTCTGGGATTTTATCCAAAGACACCTGAAACACTATTTTGAAAGAATATATGCACTCCTATGTACCTTGCAGTGTTACTTACAATCACCAAGATCTGGAAGCAGCCCAAGCATTCATCAGTGGATGAGTGGATAAAACAATTATGGGACATTTGCACAAAGAGATTCTACTCAGCTACAAAAATGAAGAAAATTTTACCCTTTGCAATAGCATGGATGGACTTGGAGAACATTTTGCTAAGTGAAATAAGCCAGTGAGATAAAGTTTGGCAGTTCATAATCCTGGCTATATAGTAGAACCAATGGGGTTTCTTTAAAAAATTGTGAGGCTCTGATCCCATCCAAACTAGTTAAATCAAAATCTCTTGAGGAGCAAAAGGATATGAGGCCCAGGCATCAGCACTAAAAATTTTTCCAGAAATTAGAATGTACAGCCAGAGCTGAGAACACAATTAGTGAAGTATTAATTTAATTTCTGATGATTTTCTTCATGGGTATAAGTTGGTGCCAAATACTTGGGTTTCTCTGCTTCTGGATGATCTCCTGAGGAATTACTATGAGCTCCTGAGACTTTAATTCCACAAGGCACACCATGGGGTATGTGATGACCTCTGTGTATGGTGCCCTAGAGTTGACCCAAGCAGTTCATTAAGTTGATTCATAGAAAAACAGATGCCTGTGATTATCCCAAGGCTACTGTTCTCTAGGCTTCCGGTTACCAAGAAAGGTGAAATCATTTTGGGCCACCACAAGCTTTAGCAGTTGGAACAGAGTCAGGGGAAAAGAATCCATGGATCTGCCCCTCCCCTTGATTCACATACCTCAGCTCTCTTTGTGTAACCACAGGGCCCAGGCCACTTATTTAGTTCTCCAGGGCTCCTTTGGGTCCTGAGCAACATCTACTGGCAGTTGGCCAGTTGAACATAGAGGTATGTGATACCAACATCATAAATTACTAACAACAATATAATGAGTCTATATGCAAAAAACAAAAGAAAAAGAAAATCCCTTGCAGTTCATTAACACCTGAGCAATATACATTTGGATAAGTAAGTGGATGGATCATTTACATGAAAACTGCTCTTGTAAAATTACTGCTTTTCTTCCTCCAATGCGGTTAAATTCCTTTTTAAGGCTCCGATTTTGGTTCTGAGTGTGTTTGTGACTTGTTTTTCTTAGTCTGGTCCCTGGCACTTGTCAGTGTCAAGCTTCTTGTAGGCAAAGCCCAGGTCACGTGGCAGAGGGGGATGACTGAGATTTTGATCCCCTCAGCCCCCAAGGAGGCTACATGGCCTCGTCAGGGCAGAACCACAGGCCAGCTTCCTCTGGGTACCCCCCATTGTGGTGGAAATATGATCGTTTTCTGTGTGTCCCACTGCATGAAAAAGTCAGGAGGTATATGTTTTCATGTCCTAAGCTGGATTATTTTTCTGATTTGTGAAAATATATGTAATATAAAATATTATATCCACTCAAAAAATTCCATTTACTAGGAAGCAAAACAATGTATTTTATTTTATCACTTAAACCTTGACATATATTCATTATGTTGGGCCATAATGTGACCTAATTTCCATGAAGAAATTCATTTTTGACATTTCCTAGAAAATTTTTGTTTTTGAATCCTCAGAAAAATAGGTTGAGAATCCAGAAAAATGGAAAAAGGCAGTATAATTCTTCTGTGAGAATTAGAGATTAATAATCAACAAGTTACTGGTTTGAAGGAGTCCCTGATGTTAAATCAAAAGCAAGAGCAGGAAACACTGACAAGGGGGTTGAAGGTTCCAGAAACTGGAACTGGAGCAAGGAGATCACCATCTAATCAGTCAGTCTTGCTTGTGGTTGTTTCCTGTTTACACGGGTATGTTTGTGGTTCTGTCTGTTGTGGTGATAGTCATTCTTGTAAAAAAATGAGTTTATGCACACAGTATGTTTTATACAAGTCTTATGAGTGGTGTTCCATGAGGTAACAAGGTTTGGAAGAAAAGAACTCTTGAAATTGGAAATTTTGACATGTGAGTCTGTGTAATGCTGTTAACTTTGATAGGAAATTTGAATGTTACCTTATTTGAATATTACCAAATAATGTTCGGTGTTTGAATATTTGCTGGTGGCTACAGCTTTTTGTAAGTACTTTAACAGAAAAGATACCAAGAAAAGAAGAAATGAATTCAATATTCAGAAAGAAAGTAAATACCAATCTAAAATTTAAATTAGCAAAAGCAATATCAAGTTCAATAACAAATGTAAAGTTAGAGCAAGCAGAGAAAATATTTTCATTGTTATAAAAAGAATTAGTTGATATGAAGTAATATGCACCTTAACACCAGCTTGAATGTACTTTTGGAAACATTGTGAACAATGCAGAATGAAAGAATCTTTTCTATACCTGGGATATCCATCACAGAACAAAGATGAAGAC
>VMDR010022888.1:0-15938 GCA_007922815.1 Macrotus californicus | reverse complement strand
TCTTTCATTAGTTTAGTGTTTTATCTATTTTATATTATTTTTTCAATGAACCAGATTTTCGATTCTAACTCATGTATTTTTGTTCTTGTGTCTATGAATCTCTTAATACTCCTATCCTTTGGTCTATTTTGTGGTTGATTTTCTGATTTCTTGAAGAAGATGCTAAATCATTTGGGAAAACATTTTTTTCTCAGCATTTGTTTAAATCACTGTGTGGGTTCCAAAATCATGGGACTGTTGCTGCTCAAAGACAGACTTTATTGCATGAATAATTGGAGGTGGAACAAGATTAGTAAGCAGGTTTTTTTTTTGTGCATAGTTAATGGAAAAATAGAGGCATGCTTGAGAAGAATTTTTGCATAGATTTGGGCTGGGTGGAGGGGGGAGCAAAGAGGGGAAAATTGGAAAATAATGTCAACAATAAAAAATTCTAAATTCAGTGAAGATTTGCAAATTTGAGATTAAGTATCACACAGACTGCACTTTAGTAGTCTCAGGTAGAGAAATAAACATTTCAAAAATATGTTTCAGCATATACTATAAATATTTACAATGTTGTGATATGATCAAGATACAATGGGAATGCCAGCTTTAGATTTCATGGGCCTTGAGATTTACTTCAGAATCCCCAAATATCTTCTGTATATTCTTAAGGACCACAGATACAGAAGAAAAATCAATCTAGGACCACAAAGAGAGAACATTGAATGAGTGTACTTTGGTTTCTCATCAGGGTCAGTTCAAAGAAGAGGTAGGAAGAAAGAAACTAGAAAAATAGAAGAAATTGGATATTGACAAAAGGAGATTAAACAAACAGCAAAGGAAAGGGTAAAGAGATGGTAAAGGGGCCAATGGCGACGGATGGTGCCTTCTGAAACACAGAAAGGAAAGTCAGGGAGAGAAAAGGAGGCATAATGGAAATGCTTAGAATAGCCAAATGGAGAAATAAAAGTTATAAGCAGAAAGAAAAATGAAAGAGACCAAAAGAAGAGGGAGAAGATGTAAGTCATGGGAGAGACACACAGGATTCAAGGTGCAAAAGGAGAGGTATGCACAGGGGAAGGACCAGGGGAAGAAATATGCAAAATCAGAGGAGACAAAAAAAGGGGAGTGAAGACCCAAAGAATCCTATAGGCTTTGAAAAATTAGTAAATTAAGCTTCTCATCAAAGTCTACAGTTCATTATGTAAATGACAATCATTCATCACTGATCTTTGAATGTTATCTCCTTATCCATTTTTCACAGCTCATTGTAACTCCTAGCAATTAAACTTAGAGTCCCTGGCTCAAATGAGAAAGTCACAGTAGCACAGCAGCCTGGGCATCTCTCTAGTGGAAGCATGTCAGTGTGGCATAGCTCCTGTGGCAACTTTCACGTTGCATCATTTATACTGTAGTGCATGTGAACAGTGCCCCCTGGAGTTGTGGATATTTCCAGCTCTAGTTTGGTGCAAACTAATCTCTGGGCACAAGAGAGGTGATTGGAGCAGGGCTATAGCTCAATGACATTAAGACAAAAGCTAGGTCAGGCCTGGCCGAACAGTCTCTATTTGCCTATTAAGGGTATTAGATATAACTGCTTTTTAAAAAGCTGTTGGATGGAAAACAAATTTAAATCTAAGCTATGCATGAAAAAAATGCCACTGGCTCACTAAACATTAACTGTAGAAAATTTTATTCATTTTATTTGCTTGATTCTCCACCTATTCAACAATTCCATAGCTAGCTCCTTTGGTTAATTGTCCACCTCCCACACCCAAGAACACAAACTGAGATTAATACAATGAATGAACATCTGAGCATGTCGAAGTCCCATAGGTAAAGCACAAAGACATAATTTTCAGCCCACTGTATGCCCAATTCGTTTTCACCTCTTAAAGGTCTTCATGCACTGGGTCATATCACCAATTCTTCATCAAGTATTCCTAGAAATTGTCAACAAATCTTTTCAACAAATAACAGTGTGAAAGCCAGCAAGAAGGCCAGCATTTAAGGACTCCTACAGAAGATAGGGCACATTTAAGAGGTAGGAGGACAGAAAATTTAAGATATGTTTCTTTATTGCCTTGGAGCACTAAAGCATACTTATTTCTGTGTGAAGCTCTAAAAATTTATGACTGAAGAGAAAATAGGAGCTTCTTTTTTCAAGGGTGGGGGAAGCTTTCTTATTGATGAAGCATCTGCTGTATCTCATGACCTATCATTTTTTCCCAAAACACTTTTTCTCAGGTAAGTTCCAGCCTATAAAATCCTTTGTAAGCAGGAATTCTGTCTTATATATGTTTATAATCACATATTTTGCTCTGAATGACTTGCAGATTTGACTTTTCCTTTATAAAATTTTTCAAAACAGTATTTATTATCGTGCTTCTGTACATTGATTTTGGGGTTTTCCTCTCAGTGGACCATGCTATTGGATGCATGCTTTCTTTGCCCCTCAGCAGTTTTTTAAAAATGAAAAAAAATCATTATGCTTCTTTACTATATCATAAAGCTGCAGCCAAAAAACCACACAGATAATACTTCTATACTATAGTATCAAGTATAATACTATACTTCAAAGCATAGTATTTTCCTTTTCTCCCTTTGTGATACAACTATTTTAAATTTACCTTAAGGCTGAGAATTCAGAACTCTGAAGACCAAATTTTCAACAACTAGTTGCCACATCTACCCTTTTGGTCATGTAAATTCTGAGGTTTCTTTTCTTTTTTAAAAACTATATTTAATTGGTTATGCTATTACGGTTGTCTCATTTTTTCTCCCCTTTATTCCCCTCCACCCTGCATTCCCCTCCCACCAGCATTGCCCCTTCTCCTTAGTTCACATTCATGGGTTGTGCATATAAGTTCTTTGGCTTCTACATTTCCTATACTATTCTTAACCTCCCCGTTTATTTGTATCTACCATTTATGCTTCTTATTCTCTGTACCTTTTACCCCATTCTCACCCCACCTCCTCCTTGCTGTTAACCCTCCATGTGATCTCCATTTCTGTGATTCTGCCCCTATTCTAGTTGTTTGCTTAGTTTGTTTTAGTTTTGGGGGGTTTTTTTAGGTTCAGTTGTTGATAGTTGTGAGTTTGTTGTCATTTTACTGTTCATAATTTTGATCATCTTTTTCTTAGATAAGTCCCTTTAACATTTCATATAATAAGGGTTTGGTGATGATGAACTCCTTTAACTTGACCTTCTCTGGGACCTTCACTTCATCTGCCCTTCCATTCTAAAAGATAGCTTTGCTGAATAGAGTATTCTTGGGTGTAGGTTCTTGCCTTTCATGACTTGGAATACTTCTTTCCAGCCCCTTCTTGCCTGCAAGGTCTCATTTGGGAAATCAGCTGACAGTCTTATGGGAACTCCTTTGTAAGTAACTGTCTCCTTTTCTCTTACTGCTTTTAAGATTCTCTCCTTATCTTTAATCTTGGGTAATGTAATGATGATGTGCCTTGGTGTGTTCCTCCTTGGGTCCAACTTCTTTGGGACTCTCTGAGCTTCCTAGACTTCCTGGAAGTCTATTGCCTTTGCCAGATTGGTGAAGTTCTCCCTCATTATGTTTTCAAATAAGTTTTCAATTTCTTGCTCTTTCTCTTCCCCTTTTGGCACCCTTATGATTCGGGTGTTGGAACATTTAATGTTGTCCTGGAGGTTTCTAAGCCTCTTGTCATTTTTTTGAATTTGTGTTTGTTCATTCTATTCTGGTTGACTGTTTATTTCTTCCTTCTGTTCCAAACTGTTGATTTGAGTCCTGGTTTCCTTCTCTTCACTGTTGGTTCCCTATATATTTTTCTTTATTTCACTTTGCATTGCCTTCACTTTTTTCTCTATTTTGTACCATACTGAACCATTCTATGAGCATCTTGATTACTGGTGTTTTGAACTGTGCATCTGATATGTTGGCTATCTCTTCATTGCTTAGTTGTATTTTTTCTGGAGCTTTGATCTGTTCTTTCATTTGGGTCATATTTCTTTTTCTGGAGATCTTGTTACATAGTAAGAGGTGGAGCCATAGGTGTTCACCAGAGCAGGGCAACCCACTTGGCTGTATTGTGGTGCTGTATGTGAGGGGAGGGGTCAGAGAGGGAACAATGGTGCTTGCTGGGCTCTTGGTCAGCTTTCATCACTTTCCCCAATACTCACAAGCAAATTGGGCCCTTCTGGTGCTGATTCCTGGGTGGGTGGGTTTGTGTACATTCTAGGATCCTGTGGGTCTCTCCATCCAACTCTCTTGTGAAGCTGGGAGTTTCTCCTGCTACAGTAGCTCCCACAGATTTTTACAGCCAGAGGTTTTGAGTTTTTATTTCCCATGCTGGAACCCTGGGTTTTGAGGTCTGTCTCACTCCCCAGTTGTTCCACCTGGTTTATCTGCACACAAATGTGGGACTGCTCTGGTCCACCAGCCATTGCCTTGCCCTATCAATCCTCCAGTCGCCTTGGTGCACATTCTCTTTGCCCCAGGTACCTGTCTCCACCCCTCCTACCAGTCTCAGTTAATGTTTCCTCTTTAACTCCTTGGTTGTTAGACTTCCATATAGTTTGATTTTCTGGAAGTTCTGGTTATCTTTTATTTTTAAATTTGTTGTTGTCCTTCTTTTAGTTGTGCAAGGAGGCAGAGTGTATCTACCTATGCCTCCATCTTGACCAGAAGTCTCCCAAAATTCTGAGGTTCCTTAAGTGTATTTTCTAAGCTTATGCCTTGGATCACTAAAAACTCACAAGTAACTAATTATTTGCACATTATGTAAAGACTAGGAGAATATTAATTTAAAACGTTATCTCTTGTGTGCTTAGTTTGCTCAAAATTTTATGTGGGAAGACTTCATTCATAAGACCAGCACCTGGAAGAAAGCCCAGGTGAAACTACTGTAGCAAGAACAGACTGAGAACATCTGTTATCATTTAGGCAGGAAATTTTACATGACTGACTTCATAAACAGAGTGGATGAACCCAAGGCTACTGTGTATCCTCTGCAGCCTCCTTTAAAAAAATGAGCTAATTTTCAAGTAACAGAATTAGGTGTAGCTAACATTTACTGAATGGTGACAGAGTGGGGAAAGGTTACTACCACAATGTCCCATGAGAGGGGTTAAAAAAAACATGCTTTATTGGAGACACCAGTAGTCAGCAAAAAGAGGCACATGGTCCCCATTTCTCATGATCTCATTGAGAGATGTGCTGGAGTCATGGGAAGAAATTGGATAGTAAACGTGTTTGTGTTTTGAGGGAAGAGACACTGCCTGACTGCTACTGCATGTGTGCTATGTAATTTAAGTGTGAAAAAGACCTTGGTAAGGAAGAAATCTACATGTGGGGCTCAGTTGCCAAGCCATCTGGAGTTGGACATCAGCTGGATAGGAGATGCTAGAAAAGCCAGCTGCCTAAAATCTGGAGCCCTTGGGAAGTGCTCCTTAGAAGGATGTGATTGGGCTCCTTGGAAGGTTGTGTTTGGGAGAAACCTCCACCAAATGGGAGACTCTTAAGTCCCCTCATTTTAGGAGCTAGTTGCCAGGCACTCAAGATGAGCCTTTGATATCATAGCTGGACAATTCCATTTGTCACCCACGTGAGTAGATTTTATTAATAAGGCTCTGCTAAGCACTACCCTTAATATAGATATAATCATTTACCCATTTTATAGATTTTATATACTAATAAAATCTCCATTTTATAGATGTAGCTGCTTAAGGATTCACAACTGTGAGCAGAAGGGTTTGAACTTAGACAAGTGCCTTCTGACTCCTAACTCTGCTGTGCTGCTTTCTTTCCTTCATGTGAACTTCATCTGATGCCAGAGCCTTGAGCAGTTGTTAAAAACTTATCTTCAAGTCATAAAAAAGCTTTTAATTTTTATGTTTTCAATTTCTGTCTCTTGATTTTCCGAACTTTATTTTGACGAAGGGACAATTTTTCTTGGTCCTACATCTCTCTAAGTTAATATTAGGAAACCTATGTCAAGGAGGAAGCACTTTCAGTGAATTAGTATTCTTTTGACTAAAGCCAAAGGAACAAATATACATACATATGAAATATATTTAACACAATATAATATAGTATAATATAATATAAATGTTATATATGTTATGTTATATTATATTACATTATATTATACACATATATGGAGTGGGCAAAAGTTCTGGTAAGTGAGTGCACAAAACACAGAGTTTATTTTGGTTTATTATTTGTTAATTATTGTATTATTTGCCATTCAAACAACTGTAAACCTACTTTTGCCCCACCTTGTATTATACATAATTATATATATAATTATATATATATATATGTACACATACAGAGGGATGTAAGAAAAAGGAGAGATTCAAAGAATTCTCAGTCATCTGAAATGTTAAAACTTCTAGAGACTGAAGTGGTATTGCAAGTGAAATCCAACTGCCAGTGATGGAACCATGCTTCATACATCCATTTCTAATACATGGTTCCATTTCCCTGCACTCTTGCCTTAGAGGTAGCTCAGTCCCCATCCATCTTCTACTGTCTTTCCATTGGAGTCTTGGTATGAACTAAAATTCTAGATGCTGTCCATGGGGACATACCTTTAGCTGACACTTTTAATGCAGTGGCTTTATGCTTTCAAGACATGTGTCAACCTTCAATATGATCACCAGCCCTAAGAGTTCTCCCTTTATAGTGACATGATGGGATGCAGAATCTTAAAAATCACATAGGTATTGAAGTGAGCTGGGTAAGAGGTGCAAAAAACATGCTATGTCTTAAATACAGATCAATGAGAATCAAGATGATCTTATGGAAGAGAAAAGTTGTGCAACAAAAAACAAGACCAAACTCCATGTTTTTCTTTCATTTTGTTCTGCATATGCACTTGGCTCTTTCATAGAAAAAGGCAGTGTTTACCTTGTGATGAAATGCATTTGCAGTTATCAGCAAACGTGTATTATCTGTTTCATTAGATTGTAAATTTAGATATGACACTAATCAAATCAGTATAGCCTCCTCACTTTCTAGGCCCTTAGAAAATATAAGTAAATTAGTTAAAGGATTGATCTTCCCCCATCTAAATGTTCTCTTGGTACTTGTATACTTGATCAAGTACTTGATCAAACATATGAACTCTTTGACAACTTTAGTACCCGGAGCAGGTGCTGTCTGTCCACCACTCAGAGCAAATGTTGCTCCCCGACTACCCAACCTTTCCTCGGAGGTCTCTTGCCATGGCTCTAAATGGCAGGTAGGAAACAGGACTCCTAAGAGAAGGTGGTTTATTCCTTCAGGAAGCATTAACTAAACATCTCTGTGTGTAGGCATTGTGCTAGGCATTGGGACAAATAAACATGCTCAAAATTACGACTGATGGTTACTTGACCAGAACTACTGCTTGTGTCTCTAGCATATTGATTTGCTACCATGAAGTCACTTGGGAATTTGCACCCAGTTTCATATTTTTAATGTATTCATTTATGTAATAATTATTTATTGAATGCCTAATATAGATGAGGTACTATGAAATAAAATGTCTCAGGTAAAATAATGAATAAAAATAGTTACATTTCCTTCCCAATGTAACTTACAATTAAGTGTATGAGATCAATGTTAATTAAAACCACTCAAACACATGTGCAAATCACACATGTGTGTTGAGTCTCTTTAATGATAAGTGCTATGAAAGAGAGTGGCATGGTATATAAATAATAATGTGTCCTGAGGAAGAAGTGCATGGTGTTGTGAAGACATAAAGTTGGAGGGGGTTCAAGTATGCTAAGCAGAAGGCCCAGGAGGTACAAAACTCACATGGTGAAAGGAATCACAGGGCATTTACATCACAGAGGATGAAGCTAGAGAGGGGGTCAGGGCCTTCAATTTTATCTTAGCAGCCACAAGAAGGCATTTGATGCATTTTATGTGGTAAAGCGGGGACTGAACAGAGAAGAGTGTTTGTGTTTGTATACGTGTGTGTGTGAGATTGTGACATGATCAAAGGTGTGAAGTACTATAGCTAAATGACCTTGGGCAAGTCACTTAACTTCTCTAAACCAAAATGTTTTTGTCTGTAAAATGAGTTAATGATAGCAGATTTCTTGTTGAGTGCTTATGAGAAACTAATGAGGTAGTTAATTAAAAGTACTTATTCCAGAATAAGCACACAATTATTGTTATTATTATATTAATAAATATATGCTATCATGATTATAAATGTAATACAATAAATATATGGACATATTAATCAGTGTAATAACTATATTATTATTAGTATGTCATCATCATTTTCACTATTGCCATTATTGGTTTTGTTATGCAGGGAAAGTACATAGGATACTATTACAATATATCAAGGCTGGTGCCAATAGAAATAGAAAGAAGCCAGATGAGTTTGCCTAAAATTTGGGAGAAAAATCAACAGGATCTGGTGATGATTAGATATGAGAGAGTAACAGGAGGGGAGGAGAGAATAATGTCTTTCCCAGTCGAGCCACTGGTCCAATGGCACTGCCATTCACTGAGACGAGGAATGTAGGGGTAGGAAGTTGTGGCTGGGGACAGGCGAAGACTGTGGGCTTGGTTTTGGACATGTTGAATTTGAAGGTATTTTGGAGCTCTTTAAGTGGGGATTTAAAGTAGGCAGTGAATTTCACAGTTCTGTCATCAGGGACAAAGTCTGGGCTGAGTCACTGAATGAACGTGGTGACTGAAGTCTGGGCACAAGCAGCAGTGCCTTGGGAAAGAGCACGGAATGATGTGAGAGGCAGGCCTCAGGCAGCATTTTAAGGAAAACCACTCTTCGATGCCTGGGAAAAGGAGAATGAGCAAAACAAACAACAAGCCCAACCTGAGGTAGAACTGAAGAAGTAGGAGAAAATCCAGGAGGATTTACAACAACTTGAAAAAATTATGAAGTGTTGTGATAACTATGAAATATAACAGTTTTAAAATGTCTAAATGTATGGAGATGTTGATTTAAGGACAGGTGAGGGAGACTTTCCTAAATAATCTATCCAGATAGTGATAGAATCCTCTTCTTTGAGTTTCTCTGATCAGCATTTTCTGCTCATTGCACAAGGAATATGAATGCAAGTGACCAAAACAATTGCAGAGCATTGTTTGTACGTAACACATACCTGTGAAGAACTTTCAGTATCTGCCTAGTCATGGGAGAAAATAGAGCCAGACCAGTGCAAGAAGCTTTCCAAGTTCATAGACAAGATCCAGTGCTCAGGAAGGGCAGGGGTATGGTATACTGTATATAATACATGGATATCTATGTATGCACAACAGAAATAAAGTTCCATCCCTTAATGAAATGTTTACATGTGTCAAAATGCCAAGAAATTATGAAGGTAGATTGTCACTTAGAAGAAAACTTCATGACCTTTCTGTTTATTTCAGAGGTTTACAGGCCTTTTAAAAATTTTACCAGTCTTCCCAATTTTTTTAAAGATTTGTTAATGATATGTTGATATCATTAGCAATGGCACAGTTTGTCTTTTCTATCAGTTTATCCAACAAATAAGGCACAGAGGTACGCCCTGAAAGGGTTAATTTCTCCTGGTAATACTTTTAGGATTCTTACTTCATGTCCTCCACTTTTACTTAAGAAAGTAAAACTCAGCCCAAACAAGTGAGCCAGACTATGTGGCAATGTTCATGCCAACGACTGCTGTGAAATCGGATGTCTCAGAGTGGGTTCCAAACATCCCCTGCACAGGCCTCACGTGTTTTGCAGTACAGAGCCTGGTGGGCAATACCGTGACCAGAAGGGGAGCGTGATGGAAGACACCAATGGGAGGATGAGAGATGGTGCCAGGAATACATGAAAATTGTGTGACACATCTGCATGTCTCCACCCGTCTTCTTTATCTCCAAGCTACGTTGCTGCCACATTTCTAGAATTTCTACATTTGTTTATGTTTACGATATGTCTTTCTTCCCCAAACTTTGATTTTCACATTTTAAATTCTCTTTTTATTTGGTTTTTAAAATCTTCCACCCCTCTTCTTAAAAGGGTGCATCTACATCCAACACTAATCATGCCTAATATTTTTAATAAATTGTCATATCCATTTATCACTCGTAACAGCTTCCATTTGCAATGCCAACTCTGTCACTACAATATAAGATCAGTAATTGCTAAGCATCCATCATATCTGAAATGATATGTCACTAACTTCTTGGCTATTCACAATAGTTCACTAACCTGAGTTTTGTCGAGCTAGAACTAATGTTGAGTGGTCTCCTTTCTCTCTTTTTTCTACATAAAACTATTCAAAGGGAAAAGTCTATCTTTAGCATTGTAATTTTACTAAACCATTTATATAAGCAAACTAATATTGTCACACAGATGTCTCAGCACACAGCTGGCTGACAAATCAACCACCCATTAGTATACTGATATCAAGCAAGGAGAGCTTGTGATAAGTGAACCATTATACCCCCCAAAAAAGTCACGTATGATCATTTCAATAGCTTCTTTTCTTGCTGGGCTACAAATAGCATATGTTGCAGCCAACAGTGATTTTTAGTAGTCCCTCTCTAAAGGCCAAACATTAAGAAAAGTCTGACACACTCACCCTCACAAATTCCCAAATGCCTATGGGTCTTATTCTTATAATGCTCACCTTCTGTCCCTATCTCAAATATAGGAAGAAGGACAATAAACGATGAATTCCCCTTGATACTGAGACAACCTCCCTGGCGGTAACACATCTGGCTGGGAGAGAAGAGCCTGTGAAGTCACACAGCCCAGGGCCTTAGGTGGGGCAATTAACCCCACTCTGAGAACCTGGGCCAGTGCCTCACCGCTCATATTCTGCAGATTGGCCTCTGATCATGTAGTCAAGTACACGTTGGGTTAGCCCAGACCTAAGACCTTCCAGGTTTATTTTCAGCACACCAATGTATCATGGCAGGGAGCTGCAGTTGTGGGGGAAGTAGGGGAGCAGTGGAAATGGCAGCAGAAGCAGAAGCAATAACTGAATGGGGTTTTCACCATTAGAAATGGAAATTATTCAGTGTTCACATACTCTGTTGCTGAGCAAGCCTCACTGTCAGAGAGCCATTCCTTATCTTTTACCTTTAATTGTGACTATATGTTGCTGCATGAGCGAGAATTAGGCAGTTAATCTGATTGATGCTGACAGCAGAAGTGGGTAATTCAGACCCCTGGATGATCCTATTGGCTTTCTCAGAGAGTCACAACAGTGTGATAATTGCCATATTTTCTTCCCAGTACATGGTCAATTGCCTCTAATACTGTTTTCTCAACCCACTTGCATTGAGGTGTTACTGGGGACTAAGATGATGAGGGGTAAAACTGACCACAAAATATATACCACAGTATTAAATGCAAGTTCAAATCAAGTTTAAAAATGAGTAGACTGACTATGAGGGAAAATAGGCCTTCACACAAAATAATCAAGGGACCAAATAACAATAACCACTGCCACAACAACAGTAATTAAGGCTGGTTTAAAAAGAAGTCAACTTAACTCCCACTGCTGTCTGTAAGGTACAATAGAAAGTAAACTTCTAGTCTTTTTGTGTAACTGGGACCGCAAAAGAATACATGGTTGGCACTGTCTTGGAAGAAAACAAATTACTCTTAGGGAGTGCCCGAGGGTGAACTAGCCCAGAACAATAAACACTTTTTATGTTTTCATGATAAGGGAGCTTAAGGAATTGGGTGTGCAAGTCTGATTTGAGCATGCAAGTAGGCAGCACTGTTGTACCAGCCAGGTCTCTACCTTTCATTCTTCCTTCCCTCCTCACCAGGCCCCACCCCCTGCTCAGATTCTGGTAGACATTTCAATGGAGTAACCAAAGGAGAACAGTTTAGTTTTCTGTAAGTTTGTGAATCTAACCATGCTCGTTTGAGAACATCAAGGGTACTGACAATCTATTGTTTCTTCCAGCTGTGGCCAGTGTGAACAGTTCAGGTTAGCAGATTATATTACTTTGCTTCTTCCTCTTCCTTCCTAACCAGCAAGGATGCATTCTTGCCTAGGAGCTGGAGAGTTCCCTGCCAGCTGTGAGGAGGCCAGCCAGCCAAAGCTGTGACCAGCTGCAGCAGCCATTTCCGTGGAAGAATCATGAGAGTCATTTGGTCCAATACTCTTTTGTATATGAGGAAGCTGAGATTTCATAAGTTTACTTAAAAGATAAAGAGCAAGACAGCAGACTTGGATAAGAACCTAAGCTTTCTTCACACTCAATATGGTTCCATATTTGAAAAACTCCCATAATTTTCAAAGAAATGTAGTAATGCTCTATTGGTTGAAACAGACTCTTTTCAATGGGCACATTGATAGGAATCAATGAAAATTGTGGTAACTTTCTTGAGTTGAAATATTTAGTCTTCCTTATATGAAAGTTAATGTCTAGTCTATTTATGTAGCAGTTTTTGTATTACCTTCAATGCTATAGCTATGCTTCCCCATATCCCAGAGTATCACCTCTCTGAAAGCCTGGAATTTTAAGCTTGTAAGGAAACCCTTCTCTGCTCAAGCAGCTATTTTAAATGTGTTCTCCATATTTTTTTTCTGATTAGTCTTCTACAGCTCTAACTCTCAAAGGAGCGTCTTAATAAAGGATAGTAAAATGTCCTGATTATAAGATGAAAACTAGTACAGAGATGACAATTAATTAAGATAGCACTAAGATGACTTATTTAAAGATAGACAAATAGCCATCTTCATTTATAGCTGCACAATATATCCTGTTCCATTCTTACAAGTTGCCTGATTATAAACTGCCAAGATATTCCCAGGAATATATCATATGACTTGCAAACAACAGATGGAAAGAAGGAAAAAAGACACACATAAAGGATCAATTATCCAACATTGTCATACAGTTTTAAGGTTCAGTTCCTTGGGCACAGAGGACTGAAGGGAATCATTTTCCTCTAAAGTCACACAGCCTCCTTCCATGCTCAGTCATGTGACAACCACACAGGTTAGGGCTTGAAAGCAGAGGATGAAGTCAATGAGAACATTTGCTGAGCATTCAGAAGCAAAATTTAGGGCCTGCTCTGTGTTTCTGAAGTACAGGGCTAGAAAAATGGGTTTGTGGAGGAGAACAAAAATCTTGACCACGTTTGTCCTGTAGAAATTCAAAGTAGGTAAACCTGAATAAAGTAGGCTCTGGGTGCAGATAGCTGAATCATAAAGTAATATAAATCATTCAATTAATTTAAGTTAGGGAGGTTCACAATGATACCCATTTTTATGTTTTAGGAGACTAGTTTTTCCATTGAATTCTATGCTCAGGTATACAACCATTTACATTTTTTTCATTTAGATGGTCTGAAGAGCACCCCAAATTATACATATCCAAAATTTAACACTGCTCCCTCTGATCTAAACCTGCCCATTCCACCATTTTCTCAGTAAATGAAAAACTCATCTTTTTTAAACTTAGACCTCCAAACCCTACCTGTCTCTATTTCCCTCACATTCTATGCCCAATCTGTCAGATGATCCTGCAGTCTTTATTTTCAATATATTTCAACATTTTCCACTACTGCCACTGTTTCCACCTGATTCAAAAAAGAAAAAAACAAATTGATGTTTGGGACAGGACAGTCTAGCTGTGGAAGCAGCTTTTGTAAAGCCTTGAAATGATGGTAAAAATAAACAGGATGCTAAAAACAGCTGAAATCTCTCCTGTAGGCCAGGCACCTTGCTAAGTACTGAAGATCTAGTGAACCAGATGAATATGCTTCCCACCTTCACACAGTTCATAATCTAAAACAGAGGACAGGTCAGTCAGTAAGCAAATGAGGTAATTACTGATTATTTTAAATACCATGAGTGAAATTAACTGGGAGATAAGATTGAAAGTAATTGGAATCTTTGGTACAGTTGAAGTCTGACCAATTTGAAAGGAGTGTTAGCTATAGGATGAAGAAAATGACGATGTAAGAGCAGTCCTTAGGGGTTATTGATAGCATCTTTGATGCTGTGATTATACTTTAACTCATTTGATCCTAAAAATAACCCTGTGAAATCAGTATGATTATTGCCTGCATCTTCTATATGAGAATGTGATGTTCAGAGAAGATATTGAATTAAGTTCATTTAGTTAGTACGTACAACCCAAGTCCAAAATTTTCTGATTGCAAATCCCATGTATTTTTTCACTACATTATGCAGCAGCTCCTAATTTCAAGCATCTGGGGAAAAAGAAAGTAATTGAAGCATTCCACTTTAGACAGCCAGGAAAGATCTCATCGAGGGAGTGATCTGGGGCAGAGACCTGCAGTAGGAGAAGGAGCCCCCCTTGGAAAAGAGAGTGGATGCAGAGGGAACAGTGACTGTCAGGCCCAGGGGAAGGGAAGGACTCACCAGTGTGGTGACTACAAAGGTCAGGGTGGCCGCGGAGCAGTGAGTGTGGGAAAAGCAAGAGGAGGTAAAGTTGTCACGTAAGCCAGACCTCAAAGGGCCATAAATCCAGGTAAAGAATCTGGTTTTATTCTAGTGGAAAGAGAAGCCATTGGAAGGTTTTAACCAGAAGAGGAACAGAGCCAATTTACCTTTTTATTCAACCTTCTAAAGATGCAGGCTAAATTAAGTGGACATTTCTCCTATTCCTTTGGTTCCTTTTCAAGATTGAAAACTGGTCAAAAGTGATCTAGGTTTATACTAAATGTTGAAAACTCCTTAGCTGAGACCCATCCTTCCAATTCACTGACTGGAATTTCAGTCTGCTACTCCATCTGTATGGTTTGGCCAGAGCTTCAGCCCCTGCCAAATGCAATCATTAGCTGGTGAACCTTTTCTGGCCTGATGAGGGCAACATTTGATCAACTCATTCAATGAGATTGGAATAATCGTGAGAACAAAACGGTATTTATGCAACAATAATGATATGTTTTAAATTAAAAGTCTAAAAGATGAGACTCTTGAAGTTTATCTTTAATTTAGATATTTTCTTTATAAAATGTAGATATTTGCATGTATTTAATTTGTTTATACATTATTCACATACACGAAATTCAGAGGGAGTTTACAGCAAACACACACGCACACACACACACAAACAAGATTTAGAAAAGATTATGTCCTGGCCAATATTTGTTTTTAGACTTACATTTGCCATCCCAACAGTGACAATAACACTGTGATCATCTGTGGTAGTCATCTCTCTTCCTGTTATCACAACAGTTCAGGCAATAAACAAGGAAATTTTTCATTTTGATAGTGATTTTAATTCTATAGTTTATTTTATATTGTATATATTTTTTATACTCTAGGCTTTCAGATTATTCTGCTAGCTGTAGAATAACTTAACCCAGCTCTACTAACGGCAAAACTAAACAAAACAAAACATTACTTCCCTACAGTATTCTCAAATCAGCTAGACCTAAGCAAATTAAACATTAAATAGGATAGAACCCTTTCTCACTTCTAATAGTGCATCTTTCCACAACTGCCTCTTGTATGTTTTTCCAGTTTCAATGAGTGATTTTTGAGATGTTAGTTTAAAATGTCTTAAGATTTTTTTTCTTCCAGCAGTTACTGAAAAGGTCATGGAGGTCTTCTGAAGGCCCCAAAACTATTGACCCCACAGAATAAAATTGTAGTGGGGGAAATTCCAGGAACCTACCCAAGTCTTGTGGGGCTCTTTGGGGTCTACAATGCCTTTCTCTCCTTAAATTACATCTACCATGAGAACCCTCAAAACTGTCACCTATGGCCTCATTCACCCTAATGCTACAGCTGCCTACAGTAAATCTGTCTCATGAAAATTACCCTGTAACTTTGTAATGTAGGCACTCAAAAGTGTTTATTCCTTTGCTTATCAAGATTAAAATTAATAAAAGCTTTACCCTCTTCCTGAAAAAATAGTTTTATCTCTAATTATACTCAAAATTTCATTATAATTTAAGGATTGTATAACATCACAAGGATAAGGATGTATAATAATTAATTTTAATAAAACTATTAGTATTTACAGTTGACTTCTGCAGTT